>JAVKPL010012692.1:0-62636 GCA_032173675.1 Gastrolobium villosum
TGGGGCCTATATCGTTGGCTCCAATCCGGATGTCGCCACCAGAGTTGGCGGAGCTGAAGAAGCATATCGAGGAGCTTTCAGCGAAAGACTTTATTCGACCGAGCGTGTCTCCCTGGGGAGCACCGGTCATTTTTGTGAAAAAGAAAGATGGGACCATGCGGTTGTGCACCGACTAGACAATTGAACAAGGTGACAATCAAGAACAAGTACCCTCTTCCACGCATTGATGATTTGCTGGATCAGCTAAGAGGTGCTTGTGTGTATTCCAAGATTGATCTCCGGTCCGGTTATCATCAGATACGGGTAAAGCCGGAGGATGTCCCAAAAACAGCATTTCGCTCGAGGTACGGGCACTACGAGTACTTGGTGATCCCGTTTGGACTCACCAATGCACCCGCAGTGTTCATGGACTGATGAACAGAATCTTGCAGCCGTACCTGGATCAGTTTGTGATCGTCTTCATCGACGACATCTTGATCTACTCCAAGACGGAGGAGGAGCATACTGAGCACTTGAAGATTGTGTTGCAAGTGCTAAAGGAGAAAAAGCTATATGCTAAGCCGTCGAAATGCGAGTTTTGGCTCAAGGCGGTTAAATTTCTGGGTCATGTAATTTCTGCTAATGGAGTTGCAGTTGATCCTAACAAGATTGAGGCCGTGATGGATTGGGAGAGGCCCAAGACGGTTACAGAAGTAAGAAGCTTCTTGGGTTTGGCAGGTTACTATCGGAGGTTCATAGAAGGATTCTCCAAGATGGTGCTACCGATGACTCGCCTTACCCGAAAGGAGACTCCGTTCGTGTGGACACATGAGTGTGAGGAATGTTTCCAGGAGTTAAAGGAGAGACTGACTACTGCTCCTGTGTTAGTCCTTCCTGATCCTGCGGAGCAATTCGAATTATACTGCGATGCCTCTGGTAAAGGACTTGGCTGTGTGCTGATGCAGAAAGGGAAAGCGGTTGCTTACGCTTCAAGACAGTTAAAACCTCATGAGGAGAACTACCCGACTCACGACTTGGAGTTAGCAGCCATTGTTTTTGCTTTCAAGATTTGGAGGCATTATCTGTTTGGCATGAAGTTTGCTGTGTTCAGCGATCACAAGAGCCTGAAGTATCTGTTTGACCAGAAGGAGCTGAACATGAGACAGCGAAGATGGATGGAGTTCTTGAAGGACTACGACTTCGAGTTGAGGTACCATCCTGGCAAGGCCAATGTGGTAGCTGATGCTTTGAGTCGGAAATCCGTGAGCTTATCCAGCTTAATGATGAACGACTACGAGATGATCGAGAAGTTCAGAGACTTGAGAGTGAACTCCTTGTTTGGGGGTGCACTGCTTGAGTTAGAAACAGCAGAAGTGATTAATGAGCTGATGGAAAAGATCAAAGAGGCGCAAGTGCAAAGAGAGTGCCTTGATTACGTAAAGAACCAGGACGGTGTGTCTTGGAATGAGGATGGATTGCTGCTGTTCCAGAAAGGATTGTTATTCCTCGAGGGCCATTGACCGAAGAGGTTATGGCAGAGGCTCTATAAAGGCCGGTTCACTATCCACCCTGGTGCTACAAAAATGTACCAGGACTTAAAAATGAATTTTTGGTGGCCGGGCATGAAGAAGGACATAGCGGTCTACGTGTCCAAATGCCTTATATGTCAGAAGGTAAAGATTGAGCACCAGAAACCGTCTGGGAAACTTCAACCTCTTGAAATTCCACAGTGGAAGTGGGAGAGTATTTCCATGGACTTCGTGGTGGGATTGCCTAAAACTCAGGCTGGTTGTGACTCTATTTGGGTCATAGTGGACAGATTGACCAAGTCTGCCCATTTTCTTCCAGTGAAGGTGAGCTTCACTACAGAGCAGTTGGCCAAGCTTTATGTCCGCGAGATTGTGAGGCTTCACGGGGTGCCCGAGAGTATCATCAGTGATAGGGACCCGAAGTTCACATCTCGGTTCTGGGAGGCGCTGCAGGAGGCTTTTGGTACGCAGTTGAGATTGAGTACCGCCTATCACCCTCAGACTGACGGACAGACTGAGCGGACCATCCAGACATTGGAGGACATGTTGAGAGCTTGCACGTTGGAGCAGGGTTCTGCATGGGATAGGTACCTTCCGTTGGTTGAATTCTCGTACAACAACAGTTTTCATGCTAGTCTGGGCATGGCACCCTACGAGGCGCTATATGGTAGGAGGTGTCGGACTCCTACTTGCTGGTCTGAGGTTGGAGATAAAGAGCTTTTCGGCTTGGACTTTGTCCAAGATACTACCCTTCAGATCCAGATGATCAGGGAAAAGTTGAAGCAGGCGCAGAATCGTCAGAAAAGCTACTATGATGTCAAGCATCGACCACTGGAGTTCAGTGAGGGTGAGCACGTGTTTGTGAAACTTTCACCTGTCACCGGTGTTGGACGGGCACTCGGCGTGAGGAAGTTGAGCCCGCGATTCATAGGGCCCTACCAGATCCTTGGTAGAGTAGGACCAGTTGCCTATCGACTCGCCTTACCTCCGAACCTAGCCAACATCCACGACGTGTTTCACGTGTCTCAGCTTCGAAAGTACATAGCAGACCCTTCGCACGTGGTGCAGCCGGATGATGTGGAGGTTCGGGAGAACCTAAAGACTCCCGTCGGACCACTCAAGATTCTCGATCGTGGCGAGAAACAGCTGAGGAGCAAGATCATTCCGATGGTCAAAGTACAATGGTCAGGAAGAACTCCTGAGGAGTGTACCTGGGAGCGAGAGGATGAGCTTCTCCGACAGTATCCCGACTTTCGAGACAGGTATGTTTCTGATTTTGAGGACAAAATCCTTAAAAAGGTGGGGTGAATGTAAGAACCCGCACCGCTAATTAAGGTAATTAGTGAATTAATTATGATAATTAGGAAATAATTCCATAATTGACCCTAATAATTATTAATGGGCTTAGATAATTATATTGAGTGAGTAAAAATGCTGAAAGTCGCTTTTTGGAAGAAAAGCGCAGATACCGGTTCTGCTACTCGGTATAAATGCGTACCGAAAAAGTATCCCGGAAAATTATAATGAATGCATGATAATTACTAGAATATTATGTAGGACTTGTAAAACAAGTTTCAAGTCAAAATGACGTAATCTGATGCCAGAACTGATACTGGCTATGGAAAAGCGCGTACCGGAAAGGTGCTCCGAAAAATAAAATAAAAATATGACAAATCTTAGAAAAATGCGTAGGTCCAGAATCCGAAGTTTGGGATCAAGATCTTTTACTTTGCGATTAAGGCTAATACTGCGCGATTAGTGACTTTGCCTATATATAGGCACACTAAGGCACAAAACCCTAGGTGCCTCATTTTTCCTACGTGACTGCTGCTGCCACCTTTCTTCTTCTTCTTCTTCTTCCTCTTCTTCTTCTTCTTCTTCTCTTCTTCTTCCTTCTTCTTTCCTTTGCCAAGTGATCACCTTTCATGCTTGTTTAGACATTTGTGAAGGTGAGAGTTAATCTTGGGGCTGCATTGTGGCCATCATTCTGAGTTGAGAGGTAGTTAGTGAGCATGAGTTTGAAGCTTTAGTAATGGCTACTTTGTGGTAGTCATTGTGAGCTTCAAAGTGCCTTCTTGTGGTGCAAGAACCCACCTTGAAGTGCCATTTTCGTGCTCCTACTTAGGCTGAGTGTGAGGAACCTTGGGAGAGCTCCAAGAGCACAACTTGCCTCTGTTTTGAACTTTGGTAAGTTACCTCACTATGATCATGAGTCTATGATGCTTAAAGTTGATGTCTTGGCCATGTTTAATGAGTAAACAAGAGGGTATAAGAAATATGAACCTAAAATGAACCAAAGATGCATGCTTTAACGTGTTGAAGTGTTAAAAATGGAACCTTGGAGGGATATCTTCGCGAAATGCAGAAACTGCATTCTGTCGCGAAATATCCGGATATCTCGAGTGAGATATCCGGATATTGGATATCCTGATATCTCGAGTGAGATATCCGGATATGGGATATCCTGATATCTCGAGTGAGATATCCGGATATGTGATATCCTGATATCTCGAGTGAGATATCCGGATATGGGATATCCTGATATCTCGAGTGAGATATCCGGATATGGGATATCCTGATATCTCGAGTGAGATATCCGGATATGTGATATCCTGATATCTCGAGTGAGATATCCGGATATGGGATATCCTGATATCTCGAGTGAGATATCCGGATATGGGATATCCTGATATTCTGAGGGAGATATCCGGATATTGGATATCCTGATATTTCGAGTGAGATATCCTGATATGGGATATCCTGATATTTCCAATGAGATATCCTGATACGGGATATCCTGATATTTCCAATGAGATATCCTGATACGGGATATCCTGATATTTCCAATGAGATATCCGGATATCCTGGGATTTCGCAGGTAGCTGTGCTGTGTGAACAGTAAGCTATTGGGGGTTTGTGGACCCTAGATTAAGGAAGTTGAACTTCTGTAATTAATAAACTAAGTCAGAATCACATGATTAAGGGCTTATGGCTTTGTTGGAAGCCTTGAGACGTAAAACGTAAAAGAAAGGCGTAGTCTTTAAGTTGTATGCTTGTGATGCATGATTATTAATGTATTATTGGTCCATATCAGATTGTGATACTGCTGTTGTGGACTTGTGAGTGGTTGGACTCTTGGCTTGGATAGCTAGCTTGCAAGGTAAGCTTTCGTGTCCTCGGTTTAGCCATTTTGATGTTCCACCATGTCCCATGGGGATGGGTTTATGCATGCTGTGTTACATGCTTTATTATTTTGGAAATGCTGTTGAGCTATTTATATGCAATGAGCTTTTTATGATGCATGTGGTGTCCACCTAGACGGCAATCCTGAGTATGTAGTACATACAAGATGGAGAAGCATGTGGGTGAGGTGCAGGTAGTATCCATGTACTCATGTAGGCATAGACGTATTCCTACATTTCTCTGGCCAGTAGATTTGAAAGCACACATGACATGATTAATTGCTGCATCGCATGATTTTAGAACTTATACTGTAATACTGTTTTTGAACTTATATTACACATGTAAGTGAGCTTGGGGTGGAGACTCCTTGAGGACCCCTTGTCTTACTGAGATTTCTTGTTAGAGATCTCACCCCACGTTTGGGGACGCTTATTTCAGGATCAGGTAATGTTGAGGGCTCAGGTGGCAGGAGGCCAGAGCTGAGCTGATATTGATGATATGCTGACGTGCTGAGTTGACTGTTATGTTTTCCGTTTTGATTATGCTATTTATGCTGAGACTGCTATTGGGCCTTGTTGCCTTATTTGGTGAGCATGGGGTTTGTCCATGCCACATGATTGCGTTATTGTCTTTTTAATTATGTTGTAATTAAAGTATCAGGATTTTGACCCAGGCTGCATGTTGTAGTCCTGTGGTTTTTAGATACTCACTTGATATTTATTTATGAGGTATTCAGTTAGTTGTCTTGCAATTTACATACAGGCAGTATTTTTATGAAAATGATTAAGTAATCAAGTTGGTTAAGTTAATGACTAGCTCCACAATTCCTCCCTACATAATCGAATCCAAGACCAAGGGAAAGCTAGAAATTTGCATCGAATCAATGGACACAACCAATAGTTCCTAGATATCTTTGCCTATTTTTCCTTCACAAGGCCGCAGGGTACACTTAATGGAACCAATATATCTTTCGTTATTTCCTATGGCATTTAACTTCATAATTTTACCAATGTCATGCATTGGAACCTCAACACATTCTCAAAACAAAGTTTAACATAATTATTCCCTACAAAATCCTACTGGCCAAAATCTAGAGGGTAGGGTCAATGGGGTTCTTTTGATATACAATCCAATCTTTCCTAACTAATTCACACTTACACATGTATATAGACCTTCACAAGTGTCTAATTAAATTTTGCAATCAAGCCCCATTACAGGGTGTGGTCAAGGGGAATTTTTTTCAAATTTTAAACACATGTTTATGCTTATTTAACACTATAACATAATAAACCACAATAATACATCATCAATTTCAAATTTCAAACTCCAAAGTTTTCCATAACATATGCTCATAATATTCAAAACTTAAATCATGACATTTAAACCATTGGAATGGGGATCGCTTACCTCAAATCACCTATACAAGGCTTGGAGAACAAAGCCCAAGCTTGGTTCCACCCAAATATCCACTTCTCTCTCTAGTATGAATAGTAACCAAAATTTGAGAAGGAGAGAGCTCCTCACACAAGCATTTTCAGCCCCCACAAACAGGTGGAATGGATTCACAATGACTTCTACTTAAACTTTCAAGTATAGCACTTTGTGTTTTAGTGTCTAGATGAGTGAGAAAGAGATGAGAGAGAAAGCAAACCCTTTTCCCCCCATTTCCATGGCTGTCGCGGTTCAAGGAGAGGAAGGAGAGAGAAGAAACTGAAAATGATGGTGAATAGTGTCCACTTAACCTTATATGGACCAACCGTCTTTTAACGGGTGTTTTTCTCTCGCTTAATTTCACTTAAACTGACCCGGAACTAACTTAAAGCTACAGACATATTTTTATTTTTTCTGAACTCATTTAATTAATTTTTATTCCCAAAGGAATAATATTTTCAATTCACGGTATGGTTTCTGCACCATTTTTTACGAAATGCACTATGAATTACTAATTGTGCACAGTTTGCATACGAAACTTAAAACTTATCATTCTCGGGTCTAACATGACTTGTTTGGCATATAATAGACTTTCTTATTTTTATTTCATCAATTACTTAGTTCTAAACTCTACCGGTTGCTTAAACAGCGATACAAAATACCCGGTAGAAAAAAACTATTCACGAGATTTTCACTGAAAGTGTCAGACTATATAATTTTTTGTTCTAAACTTATATTTGGCATAAGAATTGGCAAATTAGGTCTTTAAACTCAATTTTCTCATTTTGAGCTCTACCGGTTGCTACACAACAATGCAGAACATCCGGCAGACTGTTCATCACCTAGTCATGATTACAGTCACAATACTTGAAATCACGCTCTGAATCTAATTATGGAAATTAAATTCTTAAAATAATTCTCTAATTAAGATTTACCAGATAGGATCATTATACCAACATCTTCAACCTTTGAAGTATATGAATTACCCATATAGAGCTTCTCATAATCCTTCGCAGGAGTGTAGGAGGAGAACATCCACTTATTTGTACATACATGCCTGGTGGCACCAGTGTCCACCCACCACTCCTTAGTGTCTCCCACTAGGTTACACTTTAACACCATTGTTGAAAGTTCAGATTTTCAACTTTTTCACAAACGATATCAACCATATTAGCTTGAGTGATCTTCTTCCTTTTGGATTTATGTGGCTTCTTACTGTGCAGGGTGGCCAGGATAACCGCAATCGTAACAGTTACCCTTGAACTTTTTTGTGTTTGCCTTATTTAGCTTTTCCCTCTTCGTGATGTTTTTGCTTCTTCGACCTTGATCCCTCTTCAACAACATTGGTCATAGAGACCACAAGGTTGTTGCCAATTTTTTTTCAAAAATTGTGTTGTCTACTTTTATCCTTAACAACCAGGTCTTCAAGTGACATCTGCTTATGCTTATCTTAAGATAATTCTTAAAATTCTTATAGGATGGTGGCAATTTTTCAAAAAATACAGCAACCTGGAATTATTCACTTAAATGTCAAAAGAAAATGCAAATTGCAAAAAAAGCTTTTATATTTTGTTATTTTTATTTTGGGGTTTGTTTTTCTCATGTTGTATAAGAAAACAAACCCTTCCTACACACACCATACAAAGGTGTGCCACTCATTTTTTTTGTTTTTTGTTTTTTTTTAATAAGTGGGACTCACACTTAATGTATATATGACATGAAATTAGAATTCTCCTACAATATAAGATTTATTTTTCCTTTTTATTTTATATGTACAATTCATTATTGTTCTTTTTGGGGGCGTTTGGTAGAGAATTTTTTTTACCATGAAAATGGTAAAAAAGTAAATTTGATAGAAAAATTTAAAAAAAAATATTTAGTTGACCAAAATATTACTAGGAAAATATTTCAACAGTGTTATTGTGCAACATTTTTCATTACACCATTTTTCACTTCTTCATCTATATCCAAAATACCATGTCTCATGGTGTATTTTGGAACAGTGTTATTGTGCAAAAAAATCAACACAAACCACATTTCCTATCCTTCCAAGATACCTGTATTTTTTTTCAATAGCTTGTACCAAACATATATACACCAATACCTACTCAACCTTTCCCATCAAACCTATACCAAATATACCAAACACACCTGTCTCAGTGTGCTTATTCTCTATTTGGATGCTTGGCCAAACCCCCAATCCAGTATTTGGAAACCCAAATGGAACGCTGGCCCCTCATTTCGTGATCTGGTGCCTACCCCATGTGTGTGAAGGACATTCTTTTTGTTAAGACATTTATCTATAACGTTGTTGTTTAGTTTGTACTTTTAAAGCTTTAAAAATTTAGTGCTTTGAAATTTACTAATTGAAAAAAAAAATAAAAAAATATCATATCGAATTAATTATGCACTTTTATTTATTTATTATTTATTGGTAAATATTTATTTATTTATTTATTTATTTTAAAAAACAAAAAAAATCATCTTTTGCTGATATTTTTCATTTGTTATTTATATTATAATTTCAATGTATTTTCATTTATACCTAAAATAAAATATATCATGCTATATAGTATATATTATATATTCCACTGTTTCATTTATCTTCCTTGCTACAATTTGATTTTTATAACTTTATGATATTACATATCAAAAATAAAATAGAATTTCACCAAAAAAAATAAAAAATAAAAAAATAAAAATAAAATAGAAAATTAGAAAACAATAACAATGTCATTAATCACCGAAACCTATCACTTATAATCACTTTAAAAAGTTTCTATGATGATTTTTAATCTTATAAAAATAATTTCAAATGTTTACCTGAAATTCTTTAAAAAAAAAAAGACAATTCTAAACTTTATACTATCTAAGTAAAAAAAATATTTTTAATGAGGAAGGTTATAGTTATATCCTATTTTCCTTTACGACTATATCGTAAGCGTTGATTTCCGTCAATCAACGATTATTATTTTCGTAAATCAAACTTATTAATTAATTATTAATTTATAATAAATAATAACCATTAATTGAAGAAAATCAATGACTAAAATATGATTGTAAAAGGTTATAAATGAAAGGGTTTGCTTTTTCTGCGGTTACTGTAAATAAATTATTTACAGTAAACTCAATATGACATCGTTTTGGGACGGAAATCATGATATTTTTGTAATTTTAATTTATTTCAGGGTTATAATAGTCTTTATATTTATAATTTTTTAAGATTTCAATAACAAAATGACGTCGTTTTGGGAATAAATGCAGATAACTTATCTGCATTAACTGCAGAAATATTTTTTCCCTAAATGAAAATAGGAGAAAGATCCGTTTACAAACTTTTTTTATAAATCTTTGTAAATTACACTGTATATTTCCGGAAGAACATAGTGTAATTTAATGTAATTTATAAGAATGTGTAAACAAGAAATTTGTAAATATAACTCTGAAAATAGGTTATAAGTGTGATAAAATAATTAATATAATTTAATAAATTTTTGTATGAGGAAAGTGTTTACAAATTCATTATTAAATTCACGTGATTTAGCTTTGATCGTGAGTGACCGCAGTTCCCTCACACAGAGAGAGAGAGAGAGAGAGAGGCAGCAACGAATTTAGATCCAACTGTTTCGTTGCATCTTTTCCGTTACAGTGTATGAGTCACTTCCCTTCCTTCTTCTTTTTAATCCTTTCCCCTTCTTCTTCTTCTTCACAATCATTAATTTCATTTAATATTAATTGTTATATATCCTCTTCACAATCACAAGTTATTCTATCACAGGTAATCATCATCATCATCCATTTCTCATCCCACGCTTCGCACAATTTCAATTTTTCTCATTTTTCTTACTATCTCTTAATTATTTTTTTTGGATTTACGGCGACTTTATTTTTTTATCTGAATTAACACAACGTCTTTTCCTTTTCAACATGAACAAACTATTAGGTAAATGTTTTATTATTATTGTTATTGTTTTTTTTTCTTAGTTCCGAGAAAGAAAGAAAAAAGCATTATCAATTTTTTTCAATTTAGATTGAAACTGTGAAATTGATAGATAGATAGATAGATGGATGCTACTGGGATCGGAATTTGAGTTAAAGATAGCTTATGAGCACAAATGTATGGTTATTTATTGATTTATCATTTTGATTTATTTTTAAAGGAATGCACTGCACAAAATGCTAATACAAGAGTTCCTTTTGACTATATAATCTTTTTTTTTTCCTATTTATTATTATTATTATTATTATTCTGTTGATGTGTTCATCTTGTTGTTAATGGTTTGTATTTACAGCACCAAGTTGGGGATTGAATATCATGGATAGACTAAAATCTTCTGCGCGTCTGATGATTGTTTCGGATCTTGATCACACTATGGTGTGTTTTTGTAGTTGCCCATTTTTTTATTCCTGATTCTGATATTATTTATTTGTTTATTTGTTTTTGGGGTGTGATTTAAGTGGGTTGATTTGTTTTGGTTGCAGGTTGATCACCATGACGCTGAGAATAGTTCCCTTTTCAGGTTTAATGCTCTTTGGGAAGGTCATTATCGCCATGATTCTCTGTTGGTTTTCTCAACGGGAAGATCACCTACACTCTACAAACAATTGAGGAAAGAGAAGCCCATGATAACCCCAGATATAGCTATAATGTCTGTGGGGACTGAGATTACTTATGGTAAAACAATGGTGCCGGATGAAGGATGGGTTCAGTTTTTGAACCAGAAATGGGACAAGAACATAGTCATTGAGGAAACAAAAAAGTTTCCTGAACTGGCTCCTCAGGTATGATTTACAGGTGGTCGTAATGATTTGTTTACACATTGTTTTCTTTGGGTTCAGTTAGTGTGACTTATTTAATTCTATGACAAATTATTATTTTGAGGTAGCAATAGCATCTTAGAATGGTTTGGTTCATATCTGGAATAATTGGTAATGCAGGCAGAAACAGAACAACGACCACACAAAATTAGCTTTTATGTCAAGAAAGACAAGGCTCAGAATGTGACAGAGGCTCTTTCTAAGGTTTTGGAAAAGCGTGGGGTAAGCTAATTGCTTTCTTCATCAATAATTTCGTATGTATTGATGTGAGTGTATAATTTGGAATTTCTGACATCTTTGCATTTTTATTATTGTAAATGGTTCCATAATATTGCCAATTTTTTGTCCAGTTGGATGTCAAAATAGTATATAGTGGAGGAATTGATTTGGATATATTACCAAAAGGTGCTGGCAAAGGACAAGCTCTTGCCTATCTGCTCAAAAAATTTGAGGCTGAGGGAAAACTGCCAGTTAATACGCTTGTTTGTGGTGACTCTGGAAATGATGCTGAGCTATTCAGCATTCCAGGAGTCTATGGTGTCATGGTTGGTGGTTTAACTTGTTTACTGCCATATTTTGCCTTTGTAATCAAAGTTTGAGATCATCTTGCTTATTGCATGTGTTTCTGTTCATTGTAGGTAAGCAACGCCCAAGAAGAATTATTGCAGTGGCATGCAGCAAATGCAAAAGATAACCCCAAAATTCTTCACGCCTCAGAGCGTTGTGCATCTGGGATTATACAAGCCATAGGTCATTTCAAGTTAGGCCCAAACCTGTCCCCAAGAGATGTTTCAGATATTGAAAAAGATGTTGAAAATGCATCTCCAGGTTATGAGATGGTGAAGTTAAGTTTGTTAATGGAAAAGTGGAGGCATGCAGAAGTTGAGAACAACGAGCTGCTTATTGCTGGTGCAAAAGCAGCCACTGTATGTCTGATATCCTTTACTTTTACAGATTTTCTAATATCTATTGCGTGTTCTTTTTGTGTTCGCATATTGCTGGGTGTTTGAATTGTAGTCCAAAATACTCCTTTTTTCTGAATCATTCCTTTTCTTGTATGTGCAGAATACTCTTATACTTTTCACTGCATTATTTGTATATTCACATTTCATGGACAAGCAAGTTCAGAGGTTACAAACAGGAAATTAAAAAGCAAAATAGAGTGATATTAGTTATTTTTTATCCATGTCTCAGGATGCAATCAATTCGTATAATTTTTTTACGTCTTAATTTAGGTTGTGCTAGATTGTTCATTGTTCACTTTTGTTTGGTATAATTTTGCTATTTTCCCCTTTCTGAGTGCATGTTGTTGACAAAGAATATCTTATTTTTTCATACAATTTTTCAAGAATATCTTCCATCAACATTAATTTTTTTATTTTTTTGGGGGGGCATTAAGTTTTATCATTAGCAGATATGGCCATTCTACATTTTGTTATATATTCCACATTCTTGCTAAACTGTTCAACCATATTTTTTTTAAGTTTTCATCTTTAGCAGATAAGTTTTCACTACCTTTTGATATGAAACACTAGAGAATCAGCCTTGGAGCAGTGGTAAGGTTGCTCCTTTGTGACCGGAAGTTCACGGATTTGAGTCCTGGAAATAGTCTCTTTACAAGAATGCAAAGATGGACTGTATAGAATTGACCTTGATCCCTACACTCGCAAAGTCAGAGAGTCTTGTGTACTGGGTTGCCCTTTGGATATGTTTTCACTAATAATCACAAAAATGTCACGTTGCTTTCACTTGTTCCCTCATTTTCTTGTTTGGTGATCTATGTGTGCTATATTATTCCACTAATACACTTGGACATGACTTTTTTTTTTTCAAGTCTTCATGTAAGAGTTTACCTTTTGATGAGTATCTAAATTGAAATTGTTCTCTCTTTTAATATGCAGCATCCATCCGGTGTTTTCATCCATCCTTCAGGTGTTGATCATCATATGAAGGAGTATCTAAATATTTTGAGAAAGGTGTATGGTGACAAACAGGGAAAACAGTATAGGATTTTGGTGGATGATGTATTGACTACACAGATAGGTTCAGATACATGGCTAGTGAAGTTTGATAAATGGGAGTTATCTGGTATGAGTTTGCCTTGCTTTTTGTTGATTATGCTCATTTCATTTCCCTCCCCTTTATATCTCTCAAAGTAAGCGATTTGATATCTTGTTTTTATGTTGAGACCATTTTTATGAATAATCTATCTTCTGGGCATTTTGGTAGGGTACTATCTATAAGGAAATTAGAAAATTTTGCGTTGCATGTCTTACCTTTCTAATTTGCCAACATTGCAGGTGAAGAGCGGCAAGGTTGTGTTGTCACTGCCGTACTAAGCAAAAAGGTGTGTTCTAATGCATTAAGTATTTTTCGTGTGTTGTCTTTAATGTTTGCTGAGAAGAATGAACTTTGATTTTCAGGATTCCGAATGGTTCACTTGGGTGCATGTGCATCAGACGTGGTTGGAACAATCAGGGAAAGGAGAATGGGTACTTTAGCTTGTTCCTATAACTTATCCAAGTGTCTTGTGATCCCTTTTGCAATAAATGTAATGTAATCCAATGACAAACAAATTTCTGCATTTGAATTTTTAAAGACCTTCTATCATGTGAAGGTGTCTCATATCATAAGTATTTTATATTTACTGTAAATCTCCTGGTTGCATAGCTTTCTTGAGAATCAAATTTTAACATCTTAGCTTAATTATAGATAATTTCAACATGGAGTTATGTTTGGGTTTAATATATTTTTCCCCTCTTTTCTGTTAAGCAGGATTCGTCATCTGCATAATTACTAAATGAAAAAGAAATCACAATTTTATTCTTTCAAATTGAGTTAGAGAAATGGTTTATATTATTAGAGCTCCTAT
This sequence comes from Gastrolobium villosum, assembly GCA_032173675.1. Taxonomy (NCBI): domain Eukaryota; kingdom Viridiplantae; phylum Streptophyta; class Magnoliopsida; order Fabales; family Fabaceae; genus Gastrolobium; species Gastrolobium villosum. Next base: position 13,813 of record JAVKPL010012692.1, read on the forward strand.
AAAACTTGGTAGAATTTGCAGCTACTGTATTCTGGCTTCTACTTTTTTGTCTGTCTTCATTTCAAGTTCCTTAAAACCGAATACTTGAAAAGGTTGTATTGGATTGAGATTTCAAAGTATTGAAAAAAAATCATCTGGCATTCGATTAGGATTTTAATGGATTGAAAAAAAGTCATCTGGTATTCTATTAGGATTTTAAAAAATTATTTTAGAATCCGTCCAAATCCGTTGGTATTCAATCAAGATTTTAAACCATGGAAAACAATCTTGTGGTATTCAAGAATCTAACGATTTTAATGGATTTTCTATTGATGTGTATTTCATGAGGTTTTTTAGTAAAAAATATAAATAAGATGCTTCTCTCACAACCTCACTCTAACCCTTAGGATTTTTGGAGATTTCTCTATTACAGTGTTTTCTTCTTCCTTTGGTAGGTTGACTCGCTTGAAATCAGATTCCGCCGTGGGAGCTTAGTCAAAACTCAAAAATAGCATATTTTTAAGCGATTTTCATTACAAAACAATCCAGAAACATCAAACCAAATTAGATTTTAATATAAACTATCTCAAATATTTGAAAAACATCATATTTTTTAGCCATTTTTGAGAAATTTTGGAAGTTCAAAAAATGATTTTTTACGCTACGGGTCGCGGTTTTTTCTTGGCACAAAAATGTGTGATTTTTGTATTTAAAATAATATACAATAGTGGAAAAATAACAGGGGAATTAAAATCCTCAAACCGATTTTTGTTTTACACCGATGAAACAATATCAATTTAAAGAAATATTGAATCTTTCATAATATGAACCCTATATTTCGTAATAATACATTCATAGATAACTAAAAAACTTGTTTTTCAAAAGCCGCAAAGCAATTTAAGGTTTCAACGTATCAATTCAAAAAAAGTTGAAACTTTTTCTAAACTTTCATATAATAAAATCCAAAAATTCAGAATCGAAATTTTCTTAGAATATTCAGTGAAAATATGCATATGATATATGGTTATAAAACTCTCACCACGTAGAACAAAAATCCCAAGGTTTTCAAGATCAATTGCAAGAAATTCCAAATGAAATTTTATCATGAACTTTAGGTTCTATATATGCAAATTTAGAATTATTTTAATAATTAGAAAAAATTGAGTCTTATAATCATATATGCGTAGCTTTGATACCAAATGAAGAAGATAATTTTTAACCCATTGGTTAAATCCAAGAGCAGGAATGAGAAAATGTTAATGCGTGAAGGACTAGTATAACTTTAGATATGTGGTTCAGTAATTTTGAATGTTTTTTTAAAATTATATTATGTTTTACTAATTAAGAAAATTATATTAGATTTTACTTTTTTTTTAATTTCATTACATTTTTTTGTTATTTTTTTATTGACTCTTGTAACTTTGAATGTTCATTAAAAATTCATATGATTTTTTAAAATCTTATAAATCCATATTGTTCTTTCAAATCTTATAAATTCTATTAGAATTCTTTAAAATCCAATCTTATGAAATCTTGATTGTAAAAATAATCTTTTTAAAAAATGTTTAAAGTTCTTCCAATTCTAAATAGTCTTTTAAAATTTATGAGATTTTTTATCTCGAAATAAAGTCTTTTAAAGACTTAATCCACTACCCTTCTTATATTGAGAGGTCATTAAAGTCTTGCGGATAATATTTTATTCAATTGAAGAGTCTCTGAGAAATTAAATATCTTTCTTTTCTTGGATCATCTGAATAAAAATATCTGAACCTGTGCCTTAATATTCGACAAAAACTTGCTCTGTTTTTTGTCCCTCCAATCTTCCGACATCACCAGAAAATATGTATCGTTCTCATGCCAAATAATTAAATACCTACGGCATCTATTTCAGTATTGTTCTGGTGATATTACCGATGAATCTCTTCTTGAAGTAAAATGAAAACAATAGTCCAGACTTTCATTTATTTGGCTACGTGTATGTGCATCGTACCCTAACGGATTTGATTTTCTCATTTGCATTCAATTCTCATGTTGTGACTCAATCAGTGGTGGGTCCCACATTTATTAAAAAAAGCTTTACACGCACGTCGAAGGGTCACAATATGATAATTGAATTCGTACGGCATCTATTTCAGTATTGTTCTGGTGATATTACCGATGAATCTCTTCTTGAAGTAAAATGAAAACAATAGTCCAGACTTTCATTTATTTGGCTACATGTATGTGCATCGTACCCTAACGGATTTGATTTTCTCATTTGCATTCAATTCTCATGTTGTGACTCAATCAGTGGTGGGTCCCACATTTATTAAAAAAAGCTTTGCACGCACGTCTTCACCTTATCATTCAGAGGGTTAATTCTTAAAAAGTCATCTGGGAGCTCGTTCGACAATATTTCACCACATCGAATTAGTGTTTCTGGAAATCCCATTATGCCATTTTAACATTTTGGGAGCAAGATTTTTCGATTTACTATGAAACTGAAACCTTATCTGTCTATCGCAAGTGTAGAAAAAATTAAAAATGGAGAACTGCAGTCTAGTCGTTGTGAACAAAAAAGGTGCGCTAAAAGGGCCCAACCGGGTTCGAAACGGTGACCTCTTGATCTGCAGTCAAATGCTCTACCACTGAGCTATGGACCCTGGATGATGATTGCTCTTCTACAACAAATAAATGATGATTAAAAGCTTAAGATTTTTTTTTTTAACAATTTAATTAATAATGATATCAGTATAAAAGAACATTAAAAAATATGTTTTCATGTTCTATAGGGAAAAAAATAAAAGTGCAATTAATATAAAATATAAATAGAAGTATATATAAAATTATGTTTAAGTTCAAAATTAAGTAAAGGTATTTAAAATGAAAAAATTTAAAATAATTATGACATAATATAAATAGAAAAAAAAAAATAGGGTCAATAGTTATAAGATAATGTAAAATGACAAAAAGTGAACTATATAACTTTTTTTTCTAATAGTAGATCTAACAAGTAATTAGAAAATTTGTTTTGATATGATTTATATATGATGTTGTATTATTAATCTACTAATGTTTTTTTTTCCTATATGTTTGTTGTCGTGAACACCCAGATTTCAATTAAAGTTTTTTTTAATATATATATAATGTAATATAATATAAAAAGTAAAAAAATGAAAAAAAGATTGAAGGAAAAGAATCACATCTCTATTTCTTTTCCAGCAAGCATTTCAGTATGAAGATGAAAGAGAAAACTCCACAAGTAAATAGACAAGAAGTAAGAGAGTGTTAAGAGCCATAAGACATAACGAGATAGAAGATGGGGTATGCTCTTCACATTATTAGTCATGGTGGGAGACTCCATCATCAATGAGATCGTGAATCTTGCTATATGGCAATTGAAAAGACTTGTGCCTTAATGTGGGCGTCAAGACGACTAAGACAATATATGCTCCACTATACTACTTGGATGATCTCTCGAATACACCACTTGAAAAACACATTTGAAAGTCCTCACATCTCCCTAAGGGTGCCTAAATGACAAATGATATTGTCGAAGTTCGACATCAAGTGCATGACCCATAAGTCTATCAAAGAAAGCAAAAATGCCGATCTTCTAGTTAAATTTCTTGTTAAAGATAAACAATTAGAGTCATACCCAGATAGAGAGATTTTGAATGTTGAGGAGTGTGAAGAAGAAGGGCTAATCATATGGAAGATATACTTTGATGGAGTTGTCAACATATGTGACAATGGAATAAGAGCGTTGATGGTTTCTCTTGATGGAAGATAATATATAATAATCATCAAGCTAGAATTTGAATGCACCAACAACATTGCAGAATATAAGGCATGTGCAAGTGGATTACAAGTTGCAATTGATCTAAGAGTCAAACAATTGGATGTATTTGGAGATATGGCCCGCATAATATACCAAACTAATGGTGAATGGCAAACCAAAGATGTAAAGTTGATACTATATTAGAAACACTTTCCTCAATTAATTATGAGATATGATGAAATCATGTTCTCGCATCTTTTTAAAGACAATAACCAATTTGCAAATGCTCTAGCTACCCTAGTTACCATGACTAAAATGGAAGTATTTGTCAAAGTCCGACCTATACAAGCAAGGCTACAAGGCAAGCCAGGATATTGTCCCAATGTGGAAGGAGAAACAAATGGAAGGCCCTGGTAGCATGATATCAAGTGGTACATCTAACATGGAGAATACCTAACTGGGGCAGGTGAGGTTAATAAGAAGACAATTTGTCGGTTGTCAATGGCGTTCTTCCTAAGTAGAGAGATTTTGTACAAGATGAACTATGATGGCACATTGCTCAGGTGTGTAGATGCCCATGAAGCATTTACTATAATAATAGAAGTTCATGAAGGAACTTGTGAGACCCATGAAAATGGACACATTATGGCTCACCGAATTTTAAGAACTGGTCATTACTGTCCATGATTGAAGTTGATTGAGTAGTGTATTTCTAAAAATATCATAAGTGTCAGATGTACTCAAATCAAGTCAATGCACAACCTTTTCCATTACACAACTTAACACCCCCTTAGCTTTTTCCGATGAGGGGAATAGACATCATTGGACCAATCAATCCAAAAATAATGATTTTGCTTGCACCGTCTGAAAAGACAGTGACCCATAAGGGTGTGACACATGGCCCAGCAAGGAATACAAAATAAATGTGAAGTGAGCTGAAATAACTTATAGAAAGGTGGGGTTTGCGAATAGAAATCAACTCAGACATTAGCATCTCAGAGCACTGATGAGACAAGATTTCATTCCCATCTACTTCATTTTTAGCGAGAAACGCCATCGTTCCGCCCTTTTTTAGCTAGCTTAGTTTAAATAGTAGTACAAATGCAATAAGTGTTAGTTGCTACATGGAACAACCTATAGCATGTAAAGTAGAAAAAGAAAGGGGTAAAACAAGATAAGAGCGAGCTTTCCATTTATTGTCCTACTAATGGTTGCTTTTACTTTTTGCAGTCAACTCTGAAAAGTAAAAAGGACACTACAGTGCGTGACTAAGAACACTTAGTGCGCATAACAAAGTTGCCCAATGACAGTGTAACAAAGAGCAGAGCAAGCGACCAAGCTACTTCCCCAAGGGTCAGAAGATCATCCTCGAGAATCAATGTTAGAGGATAGATCAACCTTGTCCCTATATGGAGAAATAAGTGTACATCGTTTGATCAAGCTAGAAGGAGGCAACCTCCATCCAACGGTGCATGCAACGACTCTAGTTAATCACAAGATTGCCATCGTCTCACCCTGCCTATAAATAGAAGATAAAATGAAGAGCGAAAATAGTTTTGAAGTCTGGGAATCCTTAGTTGCAGCCTTGGCATAACCAGCTTCTGCTCACTGAGTTATTAACATAGAAAAATACCCTTATCTTCTCTACACACCATTAAGTTTCCTCTCGAGCAAAGAACCATATTTGTCCACTTTATCTTATTATTGTATGTTGAGTTTTAAAGTCTTTGAGTCTATAACTTCTTTTCTATCACGTCGTCTTCATCAATTTGTATCTCAGGTCTATGGGATTTCAAATTGTTAAGATTATTTATACATTTTCAACCATGTCTTTGAGCATAAGCTAATTTCTTTTTGGAATGGTGAAACTATGTAGCCGTTAAATCATTGCCTTTGAAACTCTCTGTCTAAACCTTTTGGATTTCTATTGTTTAAGTGTTTTAATATCTTGTAACAACTGATCTTAAGCATGAATGAGAAAGGAACTTCCAAAAAGGGAGGGATTTCAGACAGCTGAACAATAGGAGGAAGTGAGTAGTGTAGTAACACTCTCACTGGTCGCCTTAGGGATAAGAGGCCACCTCTCTCGAAGGCTCTGTATCGAGTCATTTTTTGAAACGAAGTCGTCATAAGAATATGAGGCTTCATATACAATTTAGCCCATGAGCTGAGAATCAGAGTTGGCATTGTGGAGACTTGAACAAATTCATTGGGCAATGTCTTGAGCTGAGATTTCAGTTAGTTTAATAGTGGATTAGTGGATCTATTCCCTTTTCTTAATTTATTGTTCCGTTTAACAAACCACTATGTCTTTCTTTGCTAAAGCTCGCTCTATTTTTTGCATTATTTTATTTTATTTCACACCACACCACACCTCAACCATTTATTCCTATGATCTGTCATTCCCTTGTATTAGGAAGCTTGAGTATATAACAACGCGAGGAACTGTTTGAAGTTAAACTAACCATTTGCCACAAGGGAACACCCTTGGGATACTTGGGAACATCAACAATGATAGTTCAATGTTGTTAATTTATTCTTTTCATTCTTTAACACAGCCTAAAATATCAGTTAGCAATACTTTCTCTGTGAGAACGATAATTTGGGACCTAAACACCCGCTTGATGCGTGCAATTGCGCGAAGTGGTCTTCATTCTAAAGAATGAATATGTTTCCTCTAATTAATTATAAAAAGGATCAAAGTCACAATCTTGGAAGCGAATGTGTTTTGTTCGATAGACTACAAGAGGAGAACCCAACAAGCACTTATACTCGCTACTCCAAGCTAGAGGGCTTAATGTTCCGGGTTTAACCCGTTACCCTTCTTGGGCCTATGTCTCGGTTTGGGCCTTATCACCAAATTATCCCCATTACTCGTCTTTTGCATAATACTTGGCATGGAGCCTAATCTCAGAGCCCGAATCGTGGGCGCTATCCCACAATCATCATCATCCTTGTGCAACTGCCACGATTTCCTCCCATAATCACTCATAGTAGCCACTATAAATATGTACATTGTACTAAAGAGTACACTTCAGATGACATTACATACAAGTATTCATATCAAACCTATACCTTCATTGATCTTTACACTTGGAGCGACACCTTACCTATAAAAAGTCATAACCAACCTTACTTGAACCCAAAAACTTACCTAATTCTATAGTAGGTGTTCACTCAAAACACCTACCTATTTAATCTTCCTACTCTTACATAAAAAGATTTTCTATTATAAGTCGTTAGAGTTAGTTTAGTGATGAGAGGTTTTGATACTTGTGTTAAGTGATATGTATTCTAATTTTTCTCTATGTATAAAAAAATAAAAAATCTACTATGAACTAAAAAACTAAATTGTTTATCAAAAAATAAATAAATTAATTAAAAGATTTGAAGATGCAGACAACAGATATATGGTCCACTGTTTTGTAACTTTGGCACGTGTAGCGAGTACATTGCAACAAATTGACACGTATAAAGAGTCAATTGGTGTTGGGAAACAGCCTTATCCACATATCCAACAACCTTTGACTCCGCTATTCATTTCACAGAAACAAATCGGATCCATAAATGGGAATTCGGATCGTGTACGGGCTGTTGTTCTTATCTGTGTCATTCGCATGCATCATGTTCCTCGATCTCATGCTTAGTCCTGTGTTCTTCTTCACCTCCTGAATCTGGTATCCGTATCCGAATCCGAATCCGAATCCAGATCCTCATGGGTTAGTATGTTATCCACTTTCTTTGTAATACGTTATGTAAAATGAAATCAATTGTATGTTTGGAACTTCTGAACAATGCTCGATTTTGATTGTGGTTGCTTTCTGGTGTTTATGATCGATTATATCGTTTCGGTGATTGATTTTTAGTATAATTATAGGGTTTATTATCTATAATTTAACATGACCAGAAAAAATTTTCTACACACACAATATTTTGTGGGACCCACAGCAAAAAAAAACTCTGGCACGCAAAACGAATCTCTATAACATAATACGATCACTTTTCCTACAACATAATTCTTATAAAACCCATAATTATATTATTAAGTTGTAGAGTTTTCTCATAATTTCACAATCTTGAAAATTTTCGATTTCTGAACGTGTGCTTTAATTTGTGTAAAAATGTGGATCTCAATTCTCAACTTAGGATTATGCTAAATTTTATTAATTACTGAATTTGAAAATCACTGTTTTGTAACAAAATTAGTGTATTTACTGTGTAACCCACGGGTAATTAGGATTGAATATATTATTAAGATAAAGCAAAAACAACAAACGACACAAACTTAAAATTGGATTACCCGAATCGATTAAATTTTCACATAGTGATTGATATTTAGAAAAAATCACAAGTTTCTCAATAATATATGCAATGTTATTAAAATCAGACACATCAAAATGATTGGTCGAATTGGGAATTGTACCATCAACCTTTTCGGTCCAATCAATTGGTCAATCATGTATTTCATTCAGTTTTTTAGTTGAAGCAATTTTTAAAAACTATTGCAAAATATTTCATCCGAGTGAATAATAATAGTTGATTTGTCTAGGGATATCGAATTGGAACTTAGCACGTGAGTACTGGATTGTGGTGCTAACCATTACGTCATTATATTCTGATTATCATATTATTTTTATTTTTATAATAATTTTTATATTTATTATATAAGGAAAGTTATATTTATAAATTTTTTATTTATAAACTCTTACAAACTATGACGGTGATATTTAGGTTAATCGACGGTCATATTTAGGTGTAATTTATAAAAAAAAAAATTGTAAACGGATAATTCTCCTTATTATATGATGTTATATAAAATCAGTTTAAGCACGGGTCATAAATACGAGATCCTGATTTAGTCTATAACTGATTCAAATTTAATAACACTATATATTTTAATAACAATTTGAGAATAGATGAGTAGTATATCGTTATGCTTTTAGTCGAAATTATTAAGAGGTATATTTTCAAATGATACTCTAAAGAACGCAACTAAAGGCTAAATCTTATGTGAAATTTCTACGGTAATATATATTTTAGGGAAAAGTGTGTGTGATTTTAAAGGATGTAAAGTTGTGTTATTTTGAGTGAGAGAAACATATATATAAAGGAAGAGATAGTGGACAAAAATAAAAATAAAAATAAAATATGAATTCTATATTTTTATAAGTAAAATGACATAAATTATATTATTTAAAAGGATTAACATTTTTCATTATGTTTTAACTTGCCTTGAACTTTGATTTGGTGTATCATAGCCTCGCAAGCACCAACACGTGAAAATTCTGAAAAGTTGCGTGTCGGACACGTATCCGATACGGACACGTTCTGACACGCGGTCAACATTTGGGGATGCGCGGTCAACTATCTGACACGTTTTTTAGACACGCGGTCAACTTTTTCTGACATACGGTCAATGCTCGGACACGCTCGAACACATTTTTTTTAATCTTAATTTTATTTTATTAACTAAATATAAAAAAATAATTTATAAATTAATTTTTTCTATTATGAAATTTGACATGAAAAATTAACCAAGTACGAAAATTTATTTTTATTTTTATTTATGTTATAAAATTTAAATATTTGATTAGTTATATGATTTATTATGTACTCTTATATGTATTAAATATAAATTATATTATATATATTAAAAATCTTATTTAATATCAAAACGTTTCCAACGTGTCCAAATATGATATTTTTTATAATTAACGTGTTAACGTGTCGTGTCCCGCATCCCGTATCCGTGTCCGTGCATCATAGATCATAGCATACCGGTTATGCAACTTGTGCCTAATATAAATAAGAGTAAATTGTCTACAAAAATGAAGGGTAAAGTACAAATACTATTTGTTATTATTCTTAATTTTTTTTATTTTTTATTATCATTTACTTGGGCAAAATGTTGACTAGGGTAAAGAAAGCAGAACATATAATACTCAGTTGAATTCAATAATGTTAAATCCGGAATTACACTAAATATGACCCATACTTCAATCAAGAGTGTATGACCAAATTTGTAAATAGATCCTTTCCTATATATATATATATATATATATATATATATATATATATATATATATATATATATATATATATATATTGATGAGATGAAAATTTTGCATGGAGTATACTCTTAACAACGGATATTTACATTACTCCGCTAGCCCCAAATATATATATATATATATATATATATATATATATATATATATATATATATATATATATATATATATATCGTAATTTTATTTATTTTTATATCATATACATTTTACATGAAACACCCTTCATTAGTTTAGAATAAAAAATAAAGAGTATTCATTAATCAAAATACATATTACAATAGGAAAGTAAAATTTCTAAAATATCTTTTATTTTTATTCAAAACACCAAAATGATGTCATGACAAGAGATAATGTTTATTATTAAAGTATTTTTTTTATATATTAACATGAAGATTAACAATTTTTAAATGATCAATTCCTAATAAGCAGGTGTAGGTCTAAATGTGTGTATTTTTTCATGAAGAAACCATTCTTCATGTATTGCGAAAAGACGGTAAGCACGCTAAAGAAATTTGGCATGATTGGTTTAGAGGACAAGTACCTCATATTTTTTATAGTTTAGGAATCGAGGATTGGCTCAAAAAAAAAAAAAAATGTAGAAGGATCATGGCGTTTAGAGGTGGTAAAATAGGTCGGCCCGTTCCGTATCCAATGTCGCCAACTCCCAAAAAAATTGAGCCGCATTTTGATATGGGTTGGAAATTCCAACCATCCCATTTTATGGTGGGTTGACAGGTTGACAAGTCAACCCGTCTAAAAAAATAAAAAATAATTAAAAAGAAATTATATTTTATTAATTCACACACACACATATATATATATTTAATTTCACAATTTTAGAGATAAAATTTTACCTGATCACAAACCTAAATGTATACTAATAATCAATCAAATATTTTTTAGGAACTTATTTTTCCCTCAATATATGGATAACTTTTATAATAAATAAAGTTTTATTTTTATTTTTCAAAACACCAAAAAAATCTCATATCACAAAAGTTTAGTGACAAATAAAATACTATCTATTATTAAAGAAAAAAAACTAACCCGTAGGCTAACCCGCCCCTACCCACCGCCAACCCGTTTTGACCCACAACTAAAGGTGTAGGTCTAAATGTGTGTCAGAGTGGGTTAATGTATAACCCAAACCATTTTCATGCATTGCAAGAGTGTAAGCATGCTAAAGAAATTTCAGTGGAGATTGGCAGAGACCTCATAATTTTTATAGTTTGGTTTCTATGAACTTGCGTAATCAACAAATACATGACATGAATTTTCGTAGACCAAATAGAGGTAAGTTGATAATTTCGGATTTCATAGTGTATGTTAAGAGAGCCAAAGATAGAGAGAGTCATATGTCTAACAATAGAGACTGCCCCCCACAACTCGCCAGCAAAAAAGTTTATGTCCGCACTCGCCTCGCTTTTTGATTTTTTTTTTATAAAAAATTTCAATCATCCCTTTTGTGCTCATAATCTAATATAAGAATAAATATCCGCCTAAAAAATAAAAAATAATTAAAAATTAAAAAAATTATATTTTATTAATTTTATAATATTTATTATTTTCATTTCACAATCTTTTTAGTGTTTACTGATCACAAACCTGAATGTATTTTTTAATAATCAGTCACAATATTTTTTTGAAACTTATTTTTTTTGAATATATGGATAATTTTTTTTAATAAATAAAATTTTTCATATTTTTTTTTTAGAAGACTAAGATAAAAAAAATCTCATATCACAATATATATTGACAAATAAAATACTACCTATTATTAAAGGAAAAAAACTGAAATCCAAAAGTTTATGACTGCACTTGCGGGCATTTGCGCGCAAGTGGGTCCACCACTGCCGACAATAGTGGTCTTATCCTAATCATGGCTGGTTACCACCTCTAATGGCGTTTCAATGGAGATTGTGACTAGAGAGACATATTCTTCCCAACATGTTGGTTTCTATGAACTTGGCGTAATCAACAAATACATGACATGAATTTTCGTAGACCAAATAGAGTTAAGTTGATAATTTTGGATTTCATAGTGTATGTTAAGAGAGCCAAAGATAGAGAGAGTCATATGTCTAACAGTGGCAATAGAGACTGCCCCCGACAATAGTGGTCTTATCCTAATCATGGCTGGTTCAAACTCAACGTAGATGGAGCTTTGTCTAGAGCAACAAAACAAGCTACCTGCGGCGGAATTTTAAGGGACCACAATGGAACATTTAGAGGTGCTTTTAGCTCCATTATTTGGCTTCTGTAATCCTTTAGATGTAGAATTATGATGTTAAAGGGGCTAGAGATGGCTTGGGGAACAGGAATAAAGCATTTCGAGGTTGAATATGATTCAACTAATACAATTGCATCTGTGCAAGAGAGGCATGTAGGGAAAACAATGCTTGTGCCCATTGGTTAACAAAGAATCATCGCAGCAATAACATGATCCAAGTTCAAAATAACCCTCCCCCAAGTCTGTTGGAACTAATGTCTAGAAATGTCCTTAGTGTTTCATCTGCTACTAGATTAGTAATGTACTTTTATTTTATTTTCTTTGGGGCTTATCCACTCCTTAATAAAAAATAAAATAAAATGAATGGGGAGTTATAGATTTAAAGTTCAGTTTGTAACCCTCAAGCGGTATATTATCTCAATATAAAGGGCTCAAGGAGGCAATTATACTTGGAGAGTCACCATAGGTGTTATCTTATATATGACTGAGATAGAGAAAATATGAATTGGCATGGTAGCTCTAAATTTCTACAAAGTACCAGCTCATAAAATGTTAGTTAGCAAGGTGCCTCTTATGATGGTGAAGATGAGTATACATAAGGGAGAATAATGTTTTCTAATGAGATAGAGAGAGTCTAACCTTTTTCCCATTACCTTGTTGTGCATGTGATAAATTGCTCAATCACCAATAGAGATGGTAAAACGGCTCAGCCCGCCCCAACATGCTAAAAACGAGTCGGCCCGTCCTACCCTGCCTCTTGAATGTGGGTTGAAATATCCAACCCACCCTGGCTTTCGGTGGGTTGGCAGGTCAGCCCGCCTAAAAAGTAAAAACTAAATTATATTTTATAATTATAATATTACTTATTTTTATTTCACACTCTCCTTAGTTTTTTTCCAATCTCAAACTTAATGTATCGTAATAATCAGTCAGACATTTTTAGAAATTTATTTTTGCCTTCGTATTAGATAACCTTTTTCATAAATAAATTTTTTCTTCTTTATTTTCTTTGGGGAGTACTAAGATAAAAAAAATTATATCACAAAAGCTTAGTGACATATAAAATATTACCTATATTTAAAAAAATTGACCCGCGGGCCAACCCACCGGTAACCCGTTTTGACCCACAATCAATCGGGGCGGGTTAAGGGGGTTGGTGGGTTGAGATGTGTAACCCGACCCGCCCCTTTTTAATGGGTTAGCGGGTTGATATGTTGGATTCAACCCATATTACCACCTCTAATTACCAATACAACAAGTGAGCTATGCGAATAAAGGATTTTCAGAGGTGAGATACAAGTGCTTAATATGGGGAGGCCAGGATCTGACCCCTTAATGGGCCTTTACAGGTCGCCCATATACATTGGGTTGTGAAGGTCGATTTAGATCAGGAAATATTAGTTCAATTAAGGGATAACATCAGTTTCATCGATTACATGCATGGTCTATCACTTGACCCATGATTTTAAACTTAACTCTTACTTTGGATACAAAAGTACATCGTTTAACCATCTATGACTTCAAAATATAGAATACAAAAATGAACACATAAAACCGTTTTAGTCTTGTATGTGTATATATATATATATATTTTTTCAATTTTTCTAATTTTTATCTTATATGATCATGTTATTATAAAGCAAAATTGCAATACAATTAATTATTAAACATAAAAATAAAAAATTATTTATTATAAGTTATGTTAAAAATAATTATTAAAAATAATTTACTTATTATATTATATTATTTTTAAGAAAAATAAAAATGATTATTATAAAAAATTACTCAAGCCAAATTAGAATTTATATTTTCTTCATTATATAAAATGCTTTTATTATTTATTTTAGGGGAAGTTTAACATATCCCTTTTAGTTTAAGAAAATAATATCACTAAATTTCTTGTGGTTGTTAGAGGTGATAAGAAAAAAATTGAAAATATGACCTTCCACTTAATATAATAGTATTAATCAAAATTATAATATAATTAATTATTAAAATATACTAATAATTATCTGAAACTATTTATATAAAAATTATGCTAAATTTATTAAAAGTTATTTTAAAAGCTAAAAATATTACTAAGAAAATCACAAGCCTATCATCGTAAAAAATGCATTTAAACAAAAATAAATTAAAATAAAATATAAAAAAATTGTCATTATATTTTTTTTAAGTCAAATATCATTTTATGTTATCTTATATTATTATAATATTATTAGTTAAAAATTAATTTTAAATAAGTAATTTCTTAAGATAATACATCTTTAATTTATCTTAAATAATATTTTTAATTTTCCAAACTTTTTAACTAAATAAATTTTTTTAGTATAATTTTAAAAAAAATATGATCTGCCCAAAAGTAATGAATTTAATTCTTGAGAGTTACAACTCTTAGAAAGGGTAGAGAAACTCAAAATTAAAATTGAATTAGGCGCCCCGTTAGGGCTTCAAGTACCACTAGTTGGTATGCACACATTAAAAAAAATTCATTTATTTATGAGAATTGCAGTCTTTGGAGTGGTTAAAGAAATTCAAATCTGAAACCAAATTAATAGAACCCATTAGGACTTTGGCCAATTGTTAGAAAAAAAAAAATTCATTTATGGTATGAGTAACTTAGAAGCATACTGCATGCCCATAAACAATAAATATCCATACTTGAGTTTCTTTTCATTTCAAAATTCACTTTGTTTAATAATAAAAGTGTAAGAAATGTCCCGTTAATGTATGGGAATATAAGATTTAATAATTGAATGAAGAGAAAAAAATTATCATTTGTGATAGTACTTGATAGAAGTAGTTATATGAATTATATCTTTTAGATTGCAACTATTTTAAGTGAGTAGTGATGCTTTTTGGATTATAACTACTTAATTGGAGTAATGTTTTCGGATGACAATAATTTAATGAGAGTAATTATATTTTTTGAATTACAAGTACATATAAACTAGTCCTATTCATTAATTCTCTCACTATCAAATTTATGTTTTGATCAGATCAAATACAGTATGGGCTGGCCAATGTGTACGGGGCCAAATCACACACGGTTGATGGAGAAGGCCTTTGGGGTGATCAGCTTCCTGGGCTTGAAGTTGTAATTGACGATGGAGGACTTTGGTTTTCCTTTGGCACGGTGATTCAGACTGGGGGTACCTACGATGAGACTTCGACGCTCAAGTCAGTATCAATGACATGTGTATATGTATTCTTACTGAATTAGATGATCATACTTGGGCATGTATCCTCTGTTTATATAGTAGTTTTGATGCCGCCTCAGGGTGGCGGTATGACCTCTGATTGGCTATTCCTGGTTGTAGGTTCAGCAGGTGCCTTCATAGTCTTATCTCTTTATGTCGTGCTATCTTGGTAGAGAAGTGGCAAGCTGGTGCTGTCTTCTGTCTATTTGCTCGATGGCGCAGTGGACCTTTATTAGTTCCTGTGTTTACTTCCTTGTCTCTGAAGTTATGTTAAAAGGCGGTTTCATGCACGATGATGGCATTGCGCCATGTTATGCGCGATGTGAGCCATCACACCTTACACTGGGCTTTACAGGTTTTGGGCCTTGTCCTTATGTATGTGGGCCTTTGTTGGGCCTATCATATTTTATCCAGATCAGTTGTCCCCTAGCTCGCAATTTTGGTATATGGCAAAGCTGGGAGTTATATATGTATCAGTTAGGCGCGATCTGTCCCCTAACTGCCAAACGCATTTAATGCCACCGTAATTACGTGGGTGCTTAATGGAAATCGTGGGCTATTTTAAAGTTTAAACGTTTTACCTTCCTCCCACGTGCCCCCCTTGTTATCCGTTTTACTCAACACGTTTTAACCTCTTGGGTTTTCGCTTGGTAAAGTTTTCATATTTGTACCGAGCCACTTTGTTTGGAGGGAAAGCACACGAAGCACTCACAGTTGCTATGATAAACCCTTCTCCTTCTGCATTTGATTGCTGCCATTTTTCTTCCGGTGTTGACACGTCCTGCTCTCTTTTCGTTCATCCGAAGTATATATCATAGGTATGTTCTTTCTTCAATTCTCATCCTTCGTGTTCTGCTTTGTCTATTTAATTTCTTCTTGCATTTGAGCTTCGGGTATATCTGATAATCGCAAATTCATGAATTTTATCAGAATAGCCGAACGGTCTGGCTCTTCCAGCCCTTCACCCAGGTCCTTACCTAGGTCGAGGTCTTTAGGAACCGAGGAATCGTGGCTTACTGGTAAATATGCTACCCCGTGGAAGAAAGTAACTTTGAACGATAACCGTGCGTCGTCTGTTCGACGATTTGAAATTGGTTCCTCATCTTGAGAACCTAACTGCGGGATAACCAGAACTTTGTCACAACAAAGTTCGTCCCTTTTCCAAAAATTCCTTCTAAAATGACCAGTCCTATTTTCATATCAAACGAGTCTTCCTCAAATTCTGGTGATAGTCGTAAGTCTGTTAATACCCTAAACACTAACTCTTCTCCTTTAATTTCATCACGCGATACTTCTACTCCCATCGTGCGAGATCATCTTGGCCAAAGGAGTCCAAGTCCCTTACCTTTATATGTGATTTACCCAGCTTGGTACCCATATAAGAAAAGGGATTTTGATAATTTTAAACCTGCATTTGCTGTCTCTTCTTCTTCTAACTCGTTGGCCTCTACTAATTCCTCCTCTTCTGAATCAGATTTCGTTTTGCCTAAAATAAAAGAAATCATGGCCAGGCGTGGTGCTAGTGATCAGAAGAAAAAGTAAAAGCTCAATCCGGATGAAAAGAAAAAGCAAAAGCTTGACCCCAAGGCAGCCGAATCGGTCAAGCGTAATATTCAGGATGAAAAAAACTCTAGACTGGGTATCAAACATTGTTTTGGACACTTCCTCGATACATAGCTCGCCAGAATAATTGGCGCAATTAAAGGCTGCCATCCATGTTAATCCAAGGAAATCTCATGACGACTAGTGGGATTTAGATGTCGTTTCTAAAAATGAACGCGTATGTTTTGCGCGCGCTGAAGGGTCTTCCAGACACTTCATAATGATGTATGTCCACTTCTTTTTGTCAATAGAAGTGCTTCTGCCTTTTTCATCCTTCGTCTGTAGGTTGCTGAGGCATATAAATGTGACGCCCTCATAATTGACTCCCAACGCCTGGGGCTTCATAAGGGTGTCTGAGATGGCCTGTAAGGCCTATAATTTGTTTCAATCTCCAGAGTCTTTTTTATGTCTGTATAGTGTTATGGGGCCGCGTTCTAGCTGGGTCTCTTTCAGGGGAAAGGATAAATTCAACTTTCGTGCCTCCTATCAAAGGAAGGTTCACAAATGGTCCACAGATTACTTCAAAATTCTTCCCGCCAAAGGTTCCCAACCGTTCTTTTTGAATCGCGAAGATAATTCCCCCATTTTTTGACTATATTAGACGCAGCATGCGTTAGAGGGACAGAAGTTGAGCTACAATTTTGATGATCTGAGTGACTACGAGCAACATACGGTGACCACCTTATGTAACATCGCGCGAGAGGCTTCTGATACGAGTCACTTAAGCACTTACACAATTTTAAATGAATACACTGATGATGACATCAGAGCCTTCTTGGGTAAATTTACTTACATTTTATCATTTTTGTTTAAAGGAATCATTTATGTTTGTATTTATTGTGAACATGTCTAACGCACGCTTTTGTGTTCTTTGATTTTCAGATAGTTCAATATCTGCCACTTTATCTAGGCTGCAAGCAATAGCGGCGAGGCGGGCTGCTGAAGATGCCATCCCTTCTAATCCTAACGTGCCCCCAATCACTGCTTCTCCCGCTGGTGCTGAATCTAGTCAGGGTGTTGCTGCGCGTTTTAAGTCACCCGGACCTTCTGCAGCTACCCCTGTCTCCTCCCCCAAAAAGAAAGAGGTGGGAAACTCACCACGGGGGCAGAAAAGAAAATCCTTAGAGACTGATGAGGGTTTTTATGGGGATGGTTGGGGATTTGATGTGGATATGTACGCAAAGGGAAGGGAGATAGGTCCCCGAATTGAAGAGCTCCCAATGGAAAAATGGTTGACGACCTCTGGGAAACTTAGTGTTGCCAACCAGTTTATTATGTCTGTGCCTGGTAAGTTATCACAATATTTTTGTGTGTGTATAAAACTTGGTTTCGACCATTTTGATGTAACATTTTCGATGTGGCAGGGACAGTTGGCTATCTGAAGGAGCGCATCGTGGACCTGAAGGGTGAAGATTTTCTTTAGCGCGCGGAGTTTGAAGAATAGATAAAAAAGGCCGAAGATGATATGGCGACTGTTGCACTGCATACTTTTGGAAATAATATTGGAAATACTACTTTTTGAACTTATATTGCACATGTAAGTGAGCTTGGGGTGGAAGATCCTTGAGGACCCCTTGTCTTACTGAGATTTCTTGTTTAGAGATCTCACCCCACGTTTGGGGACGCGTATTTCAGGTTCAGGTAATGTTAAGGCCTCAAGCGGTAGGAGGCCGGATCTGAGTTAGATATTAATGATATTATATGCTGACTTGTTGGATGCTGGTTATGCATTATGCTTTATGCTTTTAGCTTCATTTATGTTTGGGATTGTCTGTTGAGACTGATATTGGGCATTGTTGCCTTATTTGGTGAGCATGGGGTTTGTCCATGCCACATAGACTTGAGTATGTCTTGTTTAAATTAAAGTTGTATTAATGTATCAGGAATTTGGTCCAGGTTATGTGTTGTAGTCCTGTGACTTGGATACTCACTTTATATTTATATATGAAGTATTTCAGTTAGTTGTCTTGCAATTTACATATAGGCATTATTTTATGATATTGATTAAGTAATCAACTTGGCTAAGGTTAATGACGTCATAATTGAATTAAAGAAAAAGTTATTCCGCATTTTAATTAAGTATGGCTTAATACAATAGTATGTTAACAATCCGGGTTAACACGGGCTGTTACAATTATAATATGAATTATGTAATTAGGGACATGTAGACACCTTAATGGCGGAGAGAATATTAGAGACTTGACTTGTGAAAGACTAAAGTGAAGGATTTAGAGAAATGCCCTGTGTGGGTAAGTAAATTTAAGAGAAATTATAAGACTAGCCAATGCCTTAGCATGTGTGAGTTATTAAAAGAGTGAAAAATGATATGTATGTTGAACCCACTTTCACTTTATGCAATAAGTTGCAATTGTGAGGCAACTTGTGGGTGTGAAACATACAAAGAAAAGAGCTTGGATCAAGTGCGCCATACAGGTAAGCTTCGGTCCTTGGAGTTAATCCCCTATATGTTCCACAAAGTCCCTTTGGGGTAATGATTTGTATGTCTGTGCATGGTAGAAGCATGGCATATTAGAGAGGTTCAGAAACGATTTTGTTCTTAAAATGGTTCTAAAACCGGTTCGGTTCATGAACTGGTTTTTTAAAAACTGGTTCAGTTCATGAACCGGTTTTTAAAAAATGGTTGTTTTAAGAGCAGTTCGAGTTCGGTTCATGGTTCGGTTCAATTTTTTGGTAATTTTGCACACCCCTAGACTTTATGATGGATAACAATCATGTAAGATAATGAATGATGCATGTTAATATTTACTTGAGTATGTATGTTGAGATTTGAGAACAATGAGTCCATGGAGCTACGATGTAAAAGGAAAGGAGTGCCTATGTCTACTAAAGAATAGATAAAATGAGAAAGTTGGACTATGTATGAAAAATAATAAGAAAGGGAGCATTTCTTTTAATGCAAGTAAGAGATAAAGAGTTGGCTTGAAGCCTAAGAAAGAGAGAAATTATGTATAAGAATTCAAGAAAATGATAGAGTTGATATTGCTATTGGTATGACTTAAAATAAGTGCCAATTAGGTACCAAAAACATTGAGAAAAGTAGGGACAAATCCCCTAGTTTTGGCCTATAAACATATAGGCCCTATCAAAATTTTGGGTCGCTCATTAGCACGCTCGCTGGAGCGAGCTGCTCAGTGAGAAAACCCTTAATAAGGATTTTCTCTCGGACTTGTAATTAAATAGCTCGCTCTCTTCCTCGCTCCAGCGAGGAAGAGGGAGCTTGCTAACACTCGCTCGCTGGAGCGAACTCGTCATCGAGCTGATGCAGTTTTGAATTTTTAAATTTAGTTGCCTAGTTGGCTTATGGGAGTCACATGGCACTTGACATTAGGCAACTATGGAATAATTCCATATCAAATAGAGGTTGCAATCATGGATCTAGATAAAATGTAATTAGAATCAAATTATGTCAACTAATGAAGAAAGAAGTGTTTTAAGAGAAAAATTTTATCCACGTATTTTAATTAAATATGGTGGTTGTAACTGCACTTAATATCATAATTTATGATAATTACCTGATTCTAGAAAGGTTCGTTACAAAACTCCAATACAAAAAACATGAAATAATTGTCTATAATGGCTTATGAAAACGTTAACCTATATAGTATGTACCGATTTATCACCTAGTAGTGTCATTTTTATCATAATAATGTGTACTCATTTATCACTTGGTAAGTGGCATTGTAACACAACCCATGAAGATGCCTCTATTTCTTTAACTAAGAAGAGAAAGATTTCTCAAGAAACCCTTCTCGATACAAGAAAGAAGGCTTGTGTAGAGAGAAGTTGGGGTTATTCAATCGGTTTGGTGCTTTATGATGACCCCTGGAAGATCAAGAAAGTCCTCAATGGTAAACATAAGCAGACTCTTGCTCCCTAAAGATTTAGCTAAGAATTTGGGGTTGTCGGTGTTGGATGGTGACATTGAAGGAGGTGCTCAAGTTGGGATTTGGGATTTGGACATCACCTCCATTCATTCTTTAGTTTCAAGAAATGGGTTTCTTCAAGAAGTTATGTTTTTATCGGGAACTAGGTTAAAGATTTTGTATGAAGAATAGATTTAAAGAAATGGGATAAGGAGGCCTTTGTTAGGATCCATACAATAATCTCTTTGGTTTTTCTATTCTTGATGCCATTATTATTATTTTTTTATAACAATGATGCCATTTAGTATTGATAGCATTAATAAGATTAATTTGTAAAATGAGTGGATTATTTTTTTTTCTTATTATTATTGATTTGAGCGATTTTCAATTTTTTTGGATTTTTTATACTAATAGAAATCTCAATACATTGTTTGAATTTGTAAAATTATCTGGTTTGTAGCTTTCCAAAAGAATAACTTCCGAAATTGGTTTGCAGTATTTTAGTAACGGCTTTGCATTTCTCATGTAGTAGGAGAAGATGAGTGATTCCTATAGAGACAATTCAAGTGGATCCCACCAATTTTTAAAAAACAAACCAAAAAATGTAGTTACGCATTTTTCAATGTGAGAGTGATATGAGAAATGATTTTTCATGAAAAATCATTTTTCCTTTGAGTAAACTAACTTATCAAAATAATAACTAGGAAGTAGACTTAGGGATTGTTTGGTATGGAGGTTATTTTAGAAATCCTGGGAAAGTGGGGTGCAGCAAATTTTTTTCCAATGTTTGGTATAAGGAAACTGAAAATATTCTCGAAAAAACTTTTTTTCCATCATTTCAGTTTTAACTATACAATCCCAGAGGAAAATAATTAACTATCATTTCAGTTTTCCCATCATTTGATACATGATATTTTTATTTTCCCATAGCATCAATATAATTAACCCAACATTCCTGGAAAAATTTTGAACCTACCAAACACCTTTTTGTAACTTATCCAGGAAAAAAATTTCCTACTATGTTCCTGGAAATCTTTTTTCTCAATAAAAAAATATCTCTTCTACAAAACGTCTCCTTAAAATTTGCATGATCATTATAGCCAGTAGGTCCCAAGTTATGCTTGGAAATAGGAACAAGAGCTCAGTCAAACCCATCTAAAGTCAAATTAATGGGACAATCCATAACCTTAAGAGCAGCTCATTTTTTGTGCTCCAGGACTTGTTGGGCCTCATCTAAAAATGGGAGGGAAAAAGAATTGAAAGGAAATTAAAAAGAAGAGAGAGATTTAAATGAAAGAGAAATTCTCCTTTTTTTGGAAAAGGAGCACCAAAAAAAATTATGCACCAGGAGCATATTAAAAAAAATCCCCCCAATAGAGGAATGCCCAACATGAAATGGAGAGGATGCGACCGTCGCATTGAATACTTCGTGTTGAGATGATATTTTTATAATTATATATTTCGGGGTACTACATAGTTATAATATTTAAAAAAATTCTCTCTCCACATCAGCCAAATATAACTTTAATATTATAATTATATACTCTCTCCAAAATAATAGTTATAACGTTATCATGACACTAAGCACATCGAACTAAAGCACTATGCACACTTTATTAACAAAACAACCATGGCAGAGTGCACAATACATTGAAGGAGGGCTTGCAGAGTGGTCAAAGAAGACAGAAACCACCATACACTTGCAGCCAACCGCTTTGAAGGAGTAGTAGCAAGCACTCTGAGGCCGTAAAACCACTCTGGGGAAATGAATGGCACCTTAAGAAATGAATGACTCTAAGAAAGAATGGCACTTGAGGGAGCGAGGAGATATATAAAAACTAAGGGGAAACGTGGGAGAGGTGGAATGGAGAAGCTCGCGCCCTCAAATAATAAGGACAAAAGAAACCTTTCCTAGCAAATAGAGAAGAATGAACAAATCTATAATCTTCATTTTTTTTAATTTATAAAACAATAGACATGTTAAAATGAGGGAAATTAGAGAAGGAACTTCAAAATTAAGGGTGCGACTCGTGCGAGATGAGATTGTAGTAAGTTGCCATGTGCAAATCCCGAGAAGCAAGGAATTTGATCTACAACGCTATAGGATCAAGTTTTTTTATTGAAGCTTGGAGGATAGCTTTTAATGAGGAATGTGATGATTAAGGGACTGATTGATTCCTGTTCTCCAGAACAGGTTTTTAATTTTAAAAACAATAAAACAAAAAAAGTTCTTTGGAAAAGGTGTTTTCATGTTATCTGTTTTCAAAACAGTCTTCGTGTTTCTGTTTTAAAAACCAAAAAACCAAAACAACTAGGATGTTCGCGATCTGGATTAGATCGGTTTTGTAAGTAAAAATTATCTGATCCAATTCCCCCGATTTGATCAATTAATCATCCATTCGATTTGGATTTTTTTTCATATATGATCCAATCCAATTTTTTTCCGGTTTGGATTGGATCAGTTTTTCGGTTTTTTGAAAATCCTAAAATTTGTTTCATAATTATTGTGCAAATAACATCTCTTGTATATATTGGCTTTGTAATTTTTTTAAAAAAAATACAAAAGCATCATTAAATGATAATATAGTGTTTTTTTTTTGGACAATGAGATATGAAGTTCTAAGTAGATGAAATATTTTGTTGATGGGAGGTGATTATGTTTTTTTCTTGGGTTTAGTTTATGGGTTAATGTGTCTTGGATCTATAAATTTTTAGGCTATGATTGGGAAAGACCCAAGTAGGTAGAGAGAAATTAATATACTGGATTGGATCGATTTTCATATACCAATCTGAAAACCGATCCAATCCAATTAAAAATTGCGATTTTCTTTTGGTTTTTGATTTTTCGGTTATCGGTTTTTCGGTTCGGTTATCGCGGTTTGAATCGGTTTGTATCGATTAATGAGCATCCCTAAAAACAACCAAAGGATATGTACCCAAAAAAAAAAAAACAACCAAAGGATGTTTTCAAAAGCTGTTTCTTGTTTTCACGGTGGCATTTTTGTAAATACAATGATTCATTAATGGTATTTTTGTGATTAAATTGAATTTTATTTTAATTTTAAATTATTTTGCGGCAGCAATCTTGTAAATATGAGGATTCATTAATGACATTTTTGTAAATAACTACAACTTCTTTATTACTTTAAAACTAACTATATTCAAATAAGATTTATTGTTTTTTTACTCTCAAAATCACTTTTCAAAATTTATCCTCAAAACAGATTTTATAAACAAAACAAAAACACATTCAAACACACCCTAAGCTTTTGAATGTATTCCCAATCTTCCTTTGATTGTAAAACTTGATATTATCATATCGCGAGTAAATTGGGAATTTGGTTAAGTGTGAGCGAATTCATGTAAACTTGCATGCATTAACGAGTAAAAGATTTCTCCGATTAATGAATATAAGTTGTATCCAAAGAACCCAAAATGACATCGCATTTTAGATTGGAAATCAATGTGTTTTTGTAATTTTAATATATTGTAGGATTATATTAGTCTTTATCATTATAATTTTTTAATTAATCCTAAAATGATATCATTTTGAGCTTATTGGAGACAATTTTATATCCAATGACCAGAGAAATACTTTTCCTTACATTAATATAGTTGTTATCAGGTGACAAGTTAAAAAATAAAATAAAAATTACTTCCAAAAGTATCTTCAACTAGAAATAATCTTATTTGATGAGACTAACTCTATATATATATATATATATATATATATATATATATATATATATATATATATATATATATATATGAAAGAAATTGCTACGACATTGCAAAAATTATACCAAAGTGATAAATAAATTTTCAATTGCATTATTTTGTTAATTTTTATCTATTGTTGTCCTACTTCCAACTATTTTGTTAGTGTATTCTAGTTTGGTTTTTCAGTTAGGTTATTGGATAAGAAAAATGAAAAAAATAAATAAATAAAGTGTAATCCTAGATGTACATTTACCTAAAATGATTTTAAGAGACTTATCATTTACATTTACATTCCTCAACCTTTAAAAATATAAATTAAGAATATTTATGTTGGAAGAGATAAATTTATCCAATATATATATATATATATATATATATATATATATATATATATATAAAGGTTTATATTTTTTTTTGTCTCTTCTTTTCACATGGTCCCATATAATATCTATATATTTTTAGGGAAATAATCTTATTCCATCTCATACATCCATAAAATTTTGTGTCAATTTTTTCTTAACTTTTTCTTTTTCATTCTAAATTATGGCCCCCATATATATTGTGTCAGGCACATGAGAGTACTATCTCATATAACATGAGATTAGTAAATCCCATATTTTTATGTGTATATAAGAGATAAAATCATCTCATATAATATAAAAAACATCAATCCATTAAACATATTCAAAAGTTATGAAATTGCTATTGCCTAATACTTTTCATTAGCATAAAGAATCTATAAGAAGTTGATTCCAAGAGGAATTCGAATTTGGTCTTTTCTCCATACACGGAATATGATATGATATGATGTAGACACTTAATATATGGCATTTGTCGTGATGATTAATCGTTTATACCCACACACGTGTAAAGTGATTACACAATTTGAAGATATCAAACTTAAAAGTCGAGTTGATTTTTTTTTTCCCGGTTACGTACATTTAGAATTCATTTTGTTTATTTGTTTCTTTATAACTGATTTTTTATTTGACCGAATTTATATCCTATCATTAATCCAGTTGTAATTAGATGAGGCTAAATTCATAAAATTGAGTCCATTAATATAGGTATCACCAATCAGGTGATCAATTAAAAGGTTATCTAACTTAATTAGTGATTTTCTTATCAAACTTTGGAAAAGAACTTGATTGACACAAAACTTCGCCATTCTTATAATCCTCCAAGTTGAAATCAAATTAATCGAATAATTAATGAATCTGTAAAATTTTTTTTTTAGAGATAAAGGGTATATATATAAATTAAGGGTTTTCATTTCCTCCTTTAACATAACACAACAAACTTTCCTATACACACAACATTTTGTGGGGCCCACATATTTTAAAATAAAAAGAAAAAGAAAAAAAATATGGCACGCAAAACGAATCTCTATAACATTACACAATCACTTTTCCTACAACATAATAAACATAAAACCCATAAATTAAATCCGGTGTACACACCAAAATCCAATAATGCATCCTCTGCCACCTCCTCAGTCTCTACATCTGTCACCTTGTCTTTGTGTGTCCGAGTCAGTTGTATTACTATATATAATCTAAAAAAGCATAACAGAAGCTTTTGAGCTGCTATTGCGTATTTATTTTGGCTTCAAGCGTTTCTAATTGTAGATTCATACCTATTTAAGTCACACCAACGTCATTCCATGCCCAAATTCCACTCACCCCAAACCCAAAATAAACATCAAACTCTTGAAAATTTAAACCTTACTCTCTTTCATATCAATTGCTTAAACACCGTATTCAGCACTCTCTCTTCCATTGTCAAATCCCCAAGAGGGCTTCACTTTTATCATCATCTTTTGTGCAATAATTTGCCATATATCAAAAGACAAAGCGAAACTTCAAAAAGGGGTTTGGTCTTTTGCTATTTAACTCTTTAGCATAATTTCCATTTTGTTTTCTCTTGTAATCCTCATATACCATCTTGGGTTCCCTTCTCCTTTTTTTCTAGAATTAAGCATCCACAATCAGATTCTCATAATTCTCGAAAATTCAGTTAATCCAGTTCAAGCACTTTCAAGGTTCTTGAACCAATAATTTTTAGTTCAAGTTCTTCAATTTATTCTACAAGGAAATAGCATTCAACAAGGTTGTGTTTGTGGGTATTGATTTTGGCAGAGAAGAGAGAAACAGATTTTCAAAATCCCATTCTATTTTGTGTGTAATATATTTTTTATATATATATAATATAATATAATATTATTTTTTTCCTTTACATCGTACTTTACAAATCTATCGACAAAAGACAAAAAAAAAGGGGGGGTAGTACGAGGTAGGACGGACGACAACCATGTCGAAGAAAGTACTCCTCCGGCCGGCGTCGTCTCACCGGAGGCAACCGCTTCTGCAGCAGAGCCACGGTGGTTCCGGGAAGGCCGGGACGCGGCTGGGGGAGGTGGTGGGGGGAACCGCCGCCGTGTGCTGCTGTTGTCCCTGTGGGCTTGCCAACATCATGTACCTGGCAATTTACAAGGTTCCGGCGAGCCTGTGCCTGAAAGCGCTGAAGAATAAGCGGCGCCGGAAACTTCAGAACAAAAGGGAAGGGCTGTTTCCTCCGAGACGGAGATGCACGTGCGGCTGCTCCGACCACATCGGCGTTCAGGTGGTTCACTCCACGTGCAAAAATGGCGATGATGACGTGGCATGTGTGAAGTCTGAGAAAGAGGACAAGGAAGTTATGGAGCTTGAGAAGGAGATGAGGGATAGGTTTAACAGCACTGGGTTTTGGAGAAGCTCTTCTCAGAGAGAATCCTCAACATGTAGCACTGTTTCTTCTGTTTCAACATTGTAATGAAAAAGCTTCCATTGGGATATCCCTTTTTGGAAATTGATTTTTAATTTCCTCAAGCTTTTACGTAACTACAAGGTTTCAAATTTTGAAATTATGGCTTTGGTTTAGAGATAGAAAATCATGTTAGGTATGAATGATATTTCGCATGTTTACCAAGACCTTATTATTGGGGTCAACAAAAAGGCAATTAGGATGAGCAGAGGCTTAGTACTATTGTGAGTCTCTGATTGGATCCCGCATAGGCCCAGATACTGTTTAGTACTATTGTGAGTCTCTGATTGGATCCCGCATAGGCTCAGATACTGTTATGAACTTCTGATGTTTGGGCTTGGACCCATGAATAGATGTTTTTAAGATTTTATAATCCTAATTATATTCTCTTTCTTAAATTAGTTCCTTGTAAAATGAGTAGTGACTTGTAAAGTTGCTGTAAGCTGAATATAATATATTTTGATTTGGTGTTGAAATGCATTTCTCATATGGTTCAAGGGTCAAGTGCTTATTTTCTTTTGTTCATGTTTGTACTCTGTTTTCCAAATGAGTTAAAATTAGATAGAAGGAATTTTGTCACCTTAAGTTGGTTCTTGGACTAATGCTCCATTGCTTGATATATTACGTTGAAAATTTTATGTTGGTCCATGTAGGTTCAGTTTTAATTTTGTACCCCAACACTCTTCTCTTTCCCCGTTTATGACAATAGGGTAAATTAAGGAGAAGATATGAATTGTTAACAATTCCATTGTATATTAAATTTGGATAACTGCTTGACACCAATGTATGTGGGTATGATTACTTCCTCCTACATTTGGATAACTGGTTGACACCAATGTATGTGGGTATGGTTACTTCCTCCTCTTCCAATCAGTTTTGGTTTTGACCCAAATAAATTTCATTCCTTTGTAATATGAAATAGGGCACTGAGCTGGCAAAAGCTGTGGAAACTTGTAGGCATGACAATTTTTTAAATACGATCCAGGACTACCGTGATCATTCCACTCAAAAATTGACACCTCTATTATTTATTTATTTTTTTCTTTTCTCTCTCTTCTTTTCTCAATTTTTTTTCTCTTTTTCTCACCTCAGTCCCATCAAACACTATCTGGTCCGGACCACTATAAATTCACTCGTAGGCATGGAATTTCTACCACTGATTTCTTTCGTAGAGATTCGTGAGCAAAAAAAAAAAAATACTATTTCTTATTTATTAAAGCATCATTTTTCATGCGACTCAGTTAGACTTGCTCATATTTAAATTCTAAGAGTTGCAATTTTTGAAGAGGGTGAAGAGTACGAACTCAAAATAAGATTAGTAAAATCCATTAGGATTTTGGATACTGATTTGTATGTATCAAATAAAATAAATAAAAAGATCACTCTTGCATTTTACTATAACTCCATGGCTCCAATCCTTAAAGATTCTAGAGCATTCCTACAACAAATTCAATTTTAAGTATGAGCCAAAGACTAAAACATTTAAATTTCTGATACTTTTATCCCAAATTAATTATGATCGAGTATTGATTAACCCAAATAAAAATAAATAAATGGATTAATAACATAAAAATAGCTATTTTTTCGCAATCCATTCGTTAGAGGGCAACTCTCCTCATTTACATTGACTATATAGACGTACATAATTTAAAAGGGAAAAAATTCTTACAATGTCTCTGTCCAAATTTAACTATTACTCGAGAGTAGCATGTGATGTACATGTTCAGGAGTAGTGTGGTGCACATAATATATCTGAGAATGATATTATTGAAAGAGATATTCTAAGTTTGTAACTTGTGAACAAGCTGTCCCTTTCGTTTTATATTTTTATGGACACCAATTTTGCTGAGAGATCACGAAAGCTATTTTGAAAGAATATTCTAAATTGAAAGAGATATTCTAATTAAGCTTCTAGCTTGTGAACTAGCTGTCCCTTCGTTTATGGTAATGGATACCAATTTAGGTGAGAGATCACGTACACTATAGGTTCAATCTCTACCCGTGGCCTTTTATTGTTTTTGTTTTTCACATATTTGATTGTTACTTTTGTGGTTGAACCGTGACAATTTATCGAGGTATAGTAATGAGTCGCTTTCTAATCCCAGCGACCCTTTGGTAGCAGAAGTAGCACACTTGACCAGATGTATTTGTTTGAGGGTTGTGAATCGGTAAAATGATATTGAGAAAATCATTTTAATTAGGGGTGACAATTTTTAATGAGACCCGCTGATATGACATGAACGAGACATGAAAAATTCGAGTCTGTTTTTAAATTCGTATTATGTTCCTGTTGGCAAAATTTGGCACGAAATAATTTCTAATGTGTTGCTTATTAACTCGCAAACTTAAGATTGATCTGCTTGAATCTTCTTATAAGTTATTAGTGTCGTATCATAAACAGGTTATTCGTTATGTGTCATGTCAATCCACATAGTAAATAACATACTTTGAGAATAATAGGTTATTTGTGTCACATCGTGTCATGTCAACCCGCATAAGAAGTTACGAATTATTTGTATTGTATCGTATCAACCCACAAAATAAGCAGATTGTGTTCATGTCGAAGGTTTTTACCCGATTTCAAATTTGTATTGAATATATTCATATTCGTATTATGTTGTGTCGTGCCAACCCGAATTATCATCCTTAATTTCAATATGAGTTCAACATTTCTCGAGTCAGATTAATTCGGATAATCGATGAATATGTCGGGATTAAAAAGAGAGAGTAAAATTGTACTTATTTTTGAATTAAAGTAAATTAATTT
The DNA here is from genome assembly GCA_032173675.1 of Gastrolobium villosum. NCBI lineage: Eukaryota > Viridiplantae > Streptophyta > Magnoliopsida > Fabales > Fabaceae > Gastrolobium > Gastrolobium villosum. Next base: position 43,825 of record JAVKPL010012692.1, read on the forward strand.
TGTAAGATATTTTAATTTAATAAATGATGATGGGTACTTATTTGTATATTTTATGAGAGCTGAGTAGGTGATGGAAGTATCTCGGTCGATCCCCATCAATTTCATCTTTAGGAGGGGCATAAAATATTAATCTCAGATTCATTCCGCCCTTGAGATTAGTCTCATAGTCGGTTCAAAATTTCGAAACTTGTGAGTCTACTAACCTCAAAGAGGTAATTAAAGATCGATAGAAAAAAATAAACTGTTACATTATTTTATTTTTTTTCTCCATAAGAATATGGCGTGGATATATACCTTGTATCATGTTGCCATGTATCATTAATTTGGAAAATATAACTAAATTATTTATTAAAAGCTATATTATTCTTTGAAATATAAAAAATATTATATAATCTTTTAAAATATATAATTTGTTGGGTAAATTAATCTCTAAATTAATGTGTGAAAAAATATTATACCAAAAAAAATCATAATTGATGTCAAAACATATTTAAAAAATTATAAGATAATTGTTTATTTTCTTAAAGACTAATATAATTGATGTTATATAGCTTATAGTTTACTTGTTACTTTGTCTTTTCCTGGAGGCCCTCTTTTTATTATTCTTCGCCCCTCCCACTTTGTCTAATTTTGTAGCCCACACTTTTAATGCATGAAAGTGCCTAGCATAAAAGTCAGGATCGTTCTAGGCTCATACTTGAATTAATTTTCATTTAATTACAAAACTTATAAATTACAAGTGAAAATAATTAATGAATAGTAGGAGAGACACTTCTCCGAAAATCAATTTGGGTTTAATGAATAAAGAATGATTTTCAGAGTTTAATCCCTCCATACTTTTCATGAATAATTTTTTTTTTTTGATACATTTAAGTAGTCAGAAAGTAAAGAAAAAAAAAATCATAGCTTGACAGGAAGCTCCTAATGAATTTGCGCACGTCTAGAATTTCATTTTAAAATACCGAAATGATAAGTTTTTAGAAAATTATATCTAAAGTATATAAATATTATCCAAATTTAATTTGGGTTAATATTTATCTTGCACTCACATGAAAGTATCTGAGGCTATATAAGGAGAAAGAAAGAAAAAAAAGTGAATCACAACTACTTTCATATAAGTATAGGAAATAAAATTATCTTAACCTTACAAGAAAAATATTAATCCTGTTTAATTTTGGTCCAGTATTAATATATAAACAAGTTTTAAATATACAAGAAATTAAATTAAGCTCTAATATAATTTTAGTTGCGTCATATTTAAAATCATTTTATATTCTGTCTTACTTTTTCCTGTTATTGTTTATTTTCTTTTGCTTCGTTTTGTCTGTTTCGTGGGGCAATGCCCCATGTATTTACCAAAAAAAAAATCATTTTATACTTACACTCAATTTGTGCACGAACCACACCAAGCAGCCTAATAATTGATGTTTAAAAATTTGATCCATTATTAAATTGGTGAAAGTAGTAGCTCATAATTTATTGATCTAATTGTGGTTCAACCGTTATCAGACTGAAAATAATTAAACATATTTTTTTATTGAGTAATAAACTAACATAAAATCATAAAATTTCAAGTTAAAAATTAGATAAGAAAACGGATTAGTAAAATAATTTATCAATCATAAAAGAAATAAAAAAGGTAAAATTTTAAATTAACATAAAATAATAATATTATATATTTTACAAGATAAAAATTAAGAAAAAAGTTCAAAAATCCCCTATATATAATTTTCGTTTGAATCACTTATTCCTTATTTTGTTTAAATCACTTAATTCTCTATGATTTTTTTTTATCTAAATCATTTCTTAATATCGTTAGAAACTTAGTTAATTTATTTATTTTACCTTTTTTATTAGAAGAAAATAGATATTTTCGCAGGTGTTATTTCACTTTGACAAACAAATAATTAATAATGATGTAAGTATTTATCAAATTTTATTTGAGGTTGAAATTTTTAGAACATATATTTAATTTACTATTTTCAAATGATCAACATATTTGTCTCAATTGATTTTTTTATTTCCTCAAGGCAAGCAGTAGCTTCCTACATATGAATAGAGAAAATAGGACTCAACTAAGTTAGTTTGTAATGGAAGTACTAACCAATAACTTCCTTATGCAAAAGAAAAAAATTTGCTACCTTATATAACCAATTCACAAATTTTGTTTGAAACTGAAGAAATTTTGTTGTATTCTTAGAAATCCTTGCAAAATTTGGAGAACAAAATAATACATAAGGTATTTGACTTATTTTTGTAAGAATGGTAAAATAGATAGAATTACCCAATTTTTTAACTATGTTAATTATGGACTTAGATGGAAAAAAATCATAGGAGAGTATGTGATAAAAGAATAAGTAGAGGAATGTAAGTGATTCAAAGAAAAACCACGAATTTTTTTTTTCCAAAAGTTAATAATGAGAAATTAAATAATAACAATCTAAACACAAATCTTTTATCTTGACATTGAATTTTTATTAATTTGGCTAAAACAATATTTTTGGTTAAATAAAAAAAAAAAAAAAAAAAAAACAGCCGGTTCAAATTGATTCTTCACTTATTTTAGATGATTCGACTCACCTCTTTATCAATTTCTACCAAGTATTAATAAGTCGATTATAGGGTTGAATTGATTATTTCAGTATTTCTCTAGTCAAACCAATAGATGTACGTAGTATGATTTTTCAATGTTGGGGTACAATTAATAGAATTATCATAAAAATAGTGCTAGGATAAAGCATAACATGTAAATGGCAAAACAACTAATGGAATTGATTAAAAAAGAAGGATATTTTCAATCCCGTATTATATTAAGAAATTTTATTTTTATCTTAGTAATTAGTTTTCGTCCAATTTAATCATTATAATTATTGAGTAATATTAATCAATTAATTATTAATCCTAAATAAATTACAACAGTTATATGGACGACATTTAATAATTAAGATAAATAGCAAAACTTCATAGTGTTATACTACAGTAAAAATATCATTCCTCAAGCTTACCAAAAAAAAATATATATATTATTCCTCATTAAAAATTATGATACACATAATACATAACTATGTCTATTAAGAAATTAATGATTTCTTTTTAATTCTTATTTCGATACTTTTCTCTTTAATCTCTCGTCATAAATTAATTATATTAAATAATATATGAGAATGTCCATAAAAACAAAATCACAGTTCAAAATTTTAAGATTTATTGTTACGGCTCATGAGCGAAGCAAGTGGTTCATAATTTTTTTTATATCGATCCTAATTACATTTTTGATGCAACCTTTCAGGTATTCCCACAAGTTTCGATTCTTTGAGTCGGATATGAGATTAATTAATCCAAATGTGATTCATAATGTTTTGAAACACTGATGGATCCATCTTCATAATGGCAGTAAGATACTAATACGGTGGTCCACAAAATTTGTAAACATGAAGTGACCACTAGCAGTGTTTACGTGAATTTTGAAACAGAGAGAATTTTCAACACAAAAAATGAAAATGGGAAGAACAAAAAGCGAGGTATTTGTCAATGACACTTGATCAACTGTTTCTTTAATTCACATGTCCTGCAGTTTGTACCAAGTAACAGTTTCTCTCAACAAAAAAAAAAAACTCATCAAATTAAAAGTCAAAACCAATGCCCCATAGGAAAGAATAAAAGAGATATATGGAGAAGAATTTGAAGAGGTAAAAAAAAGGAAATGCGTTTCCTTTTCCTTGAGCCATAGGGGACCAGAAACTGTAATGATATACGAAAGGCTTTTATGAAAATTTCTTTATCTCACTTTCAGTATTCTTTTGTGTTGTTAGTGTGTGTACCTCTCGTTTGTGGACCTTATGGTTATGCTTCACTTTCATACATGTAATTTATTCCCCTAATTCCACTTTCATTATTCGCTGGGGTCCTGTGGAATTTTGTATTGACGCAATTGAACACTACATTTAGTAACACACCAAATCAACTTGAGTCCTGGTTGTGATTTCTGCTTCCTCAACTTAATGAGATTCAACAACCTTTCAATTATTGGTTGTCCCAAGGCCAAAAGATGAACACTATATTTTAATTTTGGAGACTCATATTTTAAGTTTAAATTGGTAAATTCAATTGAGATTCACACACACACGTATATATATATATATATATATATATATATATATATATATATATATATATATATATATATATATATATATATATATATATATATATATATATATATATAAAAGTTATGTGACACTGACATGGGACACGATAATCCGACACATTAATTCTAAAAAATATTAGATTTCGACACGTTAGAACATGTTTTGATATTAAATAATATTTTTAATTTATGTAGTGTATATTATATATAATATTCAATAATATATTTTCACCAAAAGAATATATTCAATAATATATCAAAAAAATAAAAGTAAAATTATAATACCCATCAATTTTGCAAAGAAACATAAGATGTAAATATTTACTATTATATTTTCAAATTAAAAATCTCTTATACACTCCAGTGAGATTTATTCAGTATCCATTTTTAATTTTTATTATATCAGTTTGGTAAAATATCGATTAATTTTTGCTTGATATTTAATAAAATTTTAAATATTATAGATGTCGGGGCATGTCAGAGTATCGAGAAGTCTCTCGGACATGACACTTCAGGTTTTTTGAAGTGTCAAAGCAACATAGTATATGAGGAATATTATATTTATCAACTTTTTCGTTTACAAAATCTTATAATCAAATCTTAACCGTTGATTTCCGTCAATCTTACGGTTATAATTCATTTGGTCACACTAATAATTAATTATTAATTCATGATAAATTATAACCGTTAGATTGACGAAAATCATTAGTTAAGATTTAATTTTAAGAGTTTGCAAGGCAAGAAAATTATAAATATAATCTCCATATATATATATATATATATATATATATATATATAAGAAAAATATTTCTCCTGTCACATGAGATAAAGTTATTTTCTGCAATCCCAAAGCGACGTTGTTTTCGGAATTAAATCAAAAAATAAAGGATATTTTAGAAATTTTACCTTCCTACTAAAATATCATTTATTTTTTTAATTTAAACTCCAAAACGACATTATTTTGAGGTTACGGAATATAATTTTATCTTTTGTGAATGGGAGAAATATTAATCCATATATATATATATATATATATATATATATATATATATATATATAAAAGAAGGATTATATTTATCTCATTTAACATGAGATAATTTTTTTTTTTAAAGCAAAGAAAGATAAAAGAACTAAGCACAAAGCCTTGCAATATTAGCGCCCATCACATCTCCATGAAGGAGTGGTCTACATCCCTCTGGGGGGATAGACAAAAAAGAGAGGTTCCAATCTTCATGGTCATATTTAAAGGAAGCAAGCCTGGGGCTAAACCCCCTGACAAGGAAAATCTGAAAGGTTTGGTTGTTGAAAAAAATGTTTGTGTTATGGCTTCAGACCAATTGATTGAGAGTGTTCAGGGACTCATTAATCCTGACTCTGAGATGATTATCCAATGAATTGCCTTGTCTGGAATTGCAGGGGTGCAGCTAAGAAATCTTTTAAAATGACCCTGCGTAATTTCACTAAGAAGTACAAGGTTGGTTTGGCAGCAATTTTAGAGCCCAGAATTAGTGGTATCTCGGCTGCTAGGAAAATAAAACAACTGGGATTCAAAAACTACTTGATGGAAGATGCTGTGGGATTCATGGGTGGTATTTGGATCTGTTGGAATGATGATTCGTTTAACCTTTCTCTCATTGAAAAAAGTAATCAGTTCATTCATGTCCTCTGTGCTTGTAGCAATGGGGCCAGCTTCCTCCTGACTGTTGTTTATGGCAGCCCTAGAGAGGAAGATAGAAAAGTTCTCTGGTCGGCCCTTAGAAGAATCAGTGAAACTATCTCTACCCCTTGGGCTCTTATGGGGGATTTCAATGAGATTTTGAGTGCTAATGAGAAAAAAGGGGGTGTACCTGCCAACCTATCCAAATGTTCAAAGTTTATGGAAGTCCTTGATGACTGCAACATCATGGACCTTGGCTGTCATGGTGCTAAATTCACTTGGAGAGGATCTAAATGGTTACACCTGGACAGAGTTTTCAAGAAACTAGATAGGATTTGTGCTAATGCCTTATGGAGAACTGCCTTCCCTGAAGCTACTGTCAAAGCTTTGCCTAGGCTCAACTCAGATCACAACCCCTTTCCGGTTTGTGGCTGCTTGGCAAGATCATGGTTCCTTCCCTTCCTTCCTCAAAGAGCATTGGAATCCCAATTTTGATGTTTCTTCCTCCTTATCTCGCTTGGTCAATCCGTTGAAGGTGTGGAATAAGCAGGTGTTTGGGGATATCTTAACTAAGAAGGAGAGGCTGTTATTGAGTCTCCAAGAGTTGCAAGCTAGAATTCATTCTACTAATGATGATTCCCTCTCCCCTATAGAGCTTAATTTACAACAAGACATCACTGCTGTGCTGGAGGCAGAGGAAAGTCTCTGGTTCCAAAAGTCTAGAACCAAATGGATTGAGGATGGGGACAAAAACACAAGATTTTACCATATCACTACTATGATCAAGAGAGCTAGGAACAAGATTCTTGTCATAAAGAATGAAGCTGGTCACTGGATAAAAGAGGAAGAGAGCATAATAAGGCTATTTCTTGCGTTTTATACGGGTCTTTTCACTGAAGATCACATAGCTAGACCTTGGCATAATACTATAACTAAATGGCTTAATCTCTCTCAACAAGAAATGCGCATGTTGGAAGCTCCTATTAACCCCCAATAAATACATCAAGCTTTCTTTAAAATGGGTCCTTTGAAGGCTCCTGGGCCGGATGGTTATCCAGCATTATTCTTCCAGAAAAATTGGGATGTCATTGGTAAGCAAACTGTGGCTTCTGTTATCCATCTTTGGCTTAATCCTGGGAATATCAAAGACATTAACAAAACCCTTTTAGTCCTGATTCCTAAAGTTCAAAATCCTGAAAGGGTTGCCCAGTTTAGACCGATTGCTCTATGTTCTGTGTTATATAAAGGGATTAGCAAGATCATTGTGAACAGGCTGAAGCCATTCCTTAAGAAGTTGGTATCTCCCCACCAAGTCAGCTTTGTGCCTAATCGTAATATTCAAGATAATATCATCATTGTTCAGGAGATGATTCATACCATGAACAGGATGAGAGGGAAAAGAAGTTTTATGACTGTGAAAATTGACTTAGAAAAAGCTTATGACCGTATTTCTTGGGATTTCATTCAAAGAGTTCTTGAGGAAATCGGTATTCCTTCTAAGTTGATCTCCTTAATCATGGCCTGCATTACTTCCTCTGAATTTGAGCTTATCTGGAATGGGGCTAAAGCTGGAGCCATTCTTCCTACTAGAGGTCTAAGACAAGGTGACCCCATTTCACCTTATATCTTTGTTTTATGTATGGAGAAACTCTCCCACCTTATTGCTGATGCAGTAGAAAATAAAAGTTGGATACCCTTGAAAGCTAGAAATGGTGGACCAAGGATTTCTCATTTGCTTTTTGCAGATGATTTAATGTTGTTTGCGGAAGCTTCAGAAACCCAAATTACCAAAATCATGGAGATCCTGAATTTGTTTGGTGATGTTTCTGGACAAAAAGTAAACAAAGATAAGATCAGTATTTTCTTTTCAAGGAATATTGATGAGGGTCTATCCAGGAAAATAACAAGCATCTGTGGCTTTGCTCCTACTAAAAACCTTGGGAGGTACCTGGGTTCGATGATGAAGCATGACAGAGCTAGCAAGAGCCTTTATAGTGAAGTCCTGGACAGAATTCACAAAAGGCTGAATGGGTGGTCTAAGCAGAATCTCTCTATGGCTGGTAGAATTGTCCTAGCCAAATCAGTCATTTCCTCTATCCCTATGTTCCACATGCAAAATAACATCATTCCTCTGGGGATCTGTGATGAAATTGAAAAAATCCAAAGACGATTCATTTGGGGTGGTACTAAAGAAAAAAGGTCAGCCCATCTGGTTTCTTGGGAGAAATTGTGCAAGCCTAAGTGCTTGGGGGGCCTTGGTATCCTTAATTTAAGGAAGCAGAACGAAGTTTTCTTAATGAAAATGGCTTGGTCTATTATTCATGATCCTCACCAGCTCTGGTCTCGGGTTCTCCTTGCTAAATATGGGAGGAAGGTGGAATTGCATGGTAATTGCATCAGTAAGGCTTATGATTCAAGACTTTGGAAGAATCTCTCTAAAATCTGGCATGTACTTCTAGACAACTTGAAGTGGAACATTGGTGATGGTAAAAACACCAATTTTTGGCTAGATGATTGGCTTGGAGATATTCCTAATCTGCTAAATGTTGCAGTCATGGAACCCCATCCTCTGCTCATTGCTGATACTGTGGCTGACTGTATTGACAAAAACTCCAACAATTGGAACTTCACCTTTCTTCATCAGTTCTTTGAACAACATGTGGTTAATTTGATAGCAGCCATTCCCCCTCCCACTACTTCAGCTGGGTGTGATGTGCTTGCTTGGAAGGATCTGAACCCATCGATCTCTTTGGTTAAAAAGGCTTATACAAGCCTGATGAAATTTGATGCTTTATCTCCAAACTTTCAATGGGAGATTATTTGGAAATGGAAAGGCCCTGAAAAATACAAATTTCTGATCTGGAAGCTTGCTCATGGAAGGATTCTGACCAACCAATTAGTTTCCAAGTGGGGAAATACTTCTGACAGGTGCAAACTCTGCCCTGATAAGGTAGAAACCATTCTCCATGTCTTTAGAGATTGCCCCCGTGCCTCTAAATTCTGGAATTGCTCTTTGTTCACTACTCAGCCTCCTTTGTTCTTTACTGAACAGACTTTGCACATCTGGCTTGATAATTGCTTATTATTTTCTGATGTGAGACAGCCTAATTGGAGAGATTATTTCTTTATATCTTGTTGGTATATTTGGCTGTGGAGAAATAAAGATTGCCATGAACAAGATTTCAAGAGGCCTGATAATGTGAATGGTGAGATTCAAAGAAATTGGGTGGTTTTGTCTAATGCTAAACAGGTGCTCAGCCCAACCTCCAGATCCTTTAGCATCAGGACTCCCACTCATTGGATTCGGCCAGAGGTGAATTGGCTTAAATTAAATGTTGATGGAGCCGTTTCTTCTAAGAGAGCAGCTTGTGGAGGTCTCTTGAGAAACAAGGATGGTGTTTGGGTTGGTGGCTTTCAATCTTTCCTTGGTTCTTGCTCTCCTCTTCATGCTGAGCTGTGGGCTATTCTCCATGGTCTCGATCTAGCTTGGCAGCTAGGTACTCCTAAAGTGATTGTTGAGAGTGACTCCTCTCAAGCAATCAACTTGCTTTCCTCTAATGGGAAAGATGCTCGACAACTGCCCCTGGTAGTTAGGATTCGAGCTTTTATGGAAAGAAATTGGATGACTGCTCTTTCTTTCACAAACAGAGAAGCTAATAGCTGTGCTGATTGGCTAGCAAAGGATGCTCTTTCCAAGCACCTTGGTGTCTACCTTCTTTTGAATCAACCGTCTGAGCTGCAAAATCTGTTGGAGAAAGATGTCCAAACCCCTGCTGGCCAACCATCTGTGTGGAATCCTGACTAAGACCTTTGTGTTTTTCTTTTCTGCTTTTTGTTTTGTTCTTTTTTGGTTCTGTTTCTGTTTTGCTTTTTATTGGGGCTTTGCCCCTTTTCTGTACCAAAAAAAAAAAAAGGAAGCAAGCCAGTAAGCTGCTGTGTTCCCTTCCCTATAAGTGTGACACACCCAAGTCCTCCGGGGTCTATTCGGATGTTCTCTGATCTTCTTAACAAGGGGGGCAAGCGGGTGGTGGGCACTACAATCATTTGTGGTTCCCTGTTATTATTTTATTCCACCAACATAAGATAACTTATCTACTTCAACTTAAGAAAAAGATTTTCCATAAAAGAAAGAAAGAATTTTTGATTCCGGTATAAAAATAAAAAATCTTATTATTATCTCAATCATTTATTTCCACCTTTTTATGTCTATAACATGACATGAGGAGTGTCATGTATCATGACACTCACATCTCTCATCATTTTATGAAATTAAGCACAATAATATTATCCTTTCTAAAAGTTATATTTTCTTCAATCAACATTTTAAAATATAAAATTATGATGAAATTTGCAATGTGAGAATTTGATGGACACATCAAAAAAGCAACAAAATTAGAATTAAGAGACTCGATGTTAATTCTTAGAGTAATTAAAAACTTAATGTCATTTGAGCTAAGACTCTATCAAGTTTTAGGTCTATTACAAACTCATACGAGTTATGCTTCAATTAGATAAAATAATAAGAAAGTTAAACGATAATAAAAATAGTTTGAATTTATTTTAAGAAAAATTGTTATCCAATACAAATTGTTATCCCAGGTTAAAGTCTTCTTTCGACTTGACAGAGGCTTTAGTTAGGCCCAACACGATTTTCAGGGCTATTTGACCATTTTACTTTCTTTTTTATTTAAAAAGTATCACTTTGCATCCTCAGTATACATCAATTTTTCCTTTTTTGACCATTGACCGACCAATATACTCGAGTATATGATCATATCATATACTCGTGTATATCAAGTCTCATGAACGTATACCCGAGTACATGACCCAGATGCTCGAGTATTTTCTATTCCTGGACATGTACTCGAGTATGAACTCAAGTATATGGTAAAAAAAAACTCAAATTTTTTCCGAAACATTTCCATCATGTAGCTCTCAAAAAGTTATTCGAAAAAAAAACACATGATTCGGATACCAAGTCAAAAGTTATGACATTCCAAAGTTATTTTCAAAATATTTCAAAATTCTGTAATGCCAATAGATTATTGATACCAACAAAGCTCTTTCTCAAGTTACCCGAGCCGAGTGAGTAACTTGAGGAGAAGCTTTGTAATTATCACAAAACCTATTGCCATTACAAAATTTTGAAAATTTTTGAGTAAAATTTCGGAAGGTCATAACTTTTGACTTGGGAATTCGAATCAAATGCTTTTTTTTATTTCACATAACTTTTCAAGAACTACGCTTTGGAAACATTTCAGAGAAAATTTGAAATTATTTTGACCATATACTCGAGTACATGCCCAGAAACAGAAAATACTCAAGTATCTGGGTCATATACTCATATATATGTTCATGAGACTTGATATACTCGAGTATATTGGTCACATAGAGACAACTTTATGTATAGTTTTAGGACGAGGCAAAGCGGTAATTTTTAGTATAAAAAAGACAAAATGGTCAAATAGCCCAATTTTAAGCCGAAGAGAATAGCCAGGCTCTATAATGGGTTGATAAACATAAGAATTCATTTTCGGGGCCATGAGACGAACAACAAAATTAGAATTCTATTGCTCAACACTTCCATATTTTCAACATGTCCATTTAAAATTGGAATTCTATATACAGTGGTTTTAATTTATTGGATATTTGAGTGTTTATATATATTGAAGAAGATCATTTGACATCAATGTGACATATCATTCTTAGAGGCTCGATGCCAATAGGGGATGATGTGCGTGTATACTAAGGTTAAGTTTTCAACGGTCCGTAATTGTGATGTGAAACCCTTTATTTATAATTATAAAAAGATTTACTTTTCATGGATAAAACTCATAATCTCAAGAACTTGCGAGACTCATAATCTCTAATTGAGTTACCTTTATATTGTCTTATATTATTTTTTTGTCATTGATCACTTATATTCAATAATTCACACAATTTAAAAATTTAAATTATTTAATAGAAGTAAAATCAACCATTAACATTGAAAATATAACTTACACTGATGTAAAAATAATCTTAGCATAATCATATATATATATATATATATATATATATATATATATAGGTTAAACATTTCTACAACTACTTTATATAAGGTTGTCCAGCTATCCTTTTTAATTAAGTCTGACCAGTAAGATATAAAAATTACATTTTCTCTCTCCGCCACATCAGCCGACAATGTTGTTAGGAGTCCCACATTGATTGTGTAGGCAATTAGTGTGAGATTTATAAGGCCTTGGGCACTCCCACCCTTTGGGCTAGCTTTTGGGGTGGTGATCCTATGGGTCCCTATCATTTGGTGCTTTCATTGAGAGTCGAACCACGGAAAGGGCTACCTGATAGGTGGGTGAAGCCGCCAAAAGGGGGAAAGGGCTACCACCGGGTCAGAGTGAAAGCTGCCGAGGACGTCGGCCTTTAAAGGGGGCGGCAATGTTAGGAGTCCCACAGTGATTGTGTAGGCAATTAGTGTGGGATTTATAAGGCCTTGAGCACTCACACCCTTTGGGCTAGCTTTTGGGGTGGTGATCCCATGGGTCCCTATTAAATGTCTGAGGAAAGAGAAAAAATAATAACTTTATTTTTTTATTTTTGTTGGTAAGCAACAACTTTATTATTATAACTATGTCTTACTGGTTTATCAAAAAAAAAAGGGATAACCGTAGATAATGTTATCTAAAATGACTGCAAAAATGCTTTTTCATATATGTGTGTGTGTGTGTGAAAGATCATTTGTCGTTACTTTGTGTCATTTTAAGTAAATTGATTATGTAAAAAAGAGAGAATATTAAAGACCAACAAATATGCATCAAAACACGGTCGTTTAACTTAATTTAAACAAAGTTGTGGCATTTAAAATGACAAAAGAGCTGTTAAAATAAGTCAACCTAGCTCATTAGATCGTAGTATGCGGAGTTAGGACCATAAAGCTCACAAGGCCAAATGACCCATAATAATAAAGACCCACATGGGCCAAAAGTCTTATGGGCATCGAGCTATCTAAAGTTATAATTTCAATTTTTTTATCTTATTCAATACATTCAAATTATTTTAACAAATTAATATTTAACACTTTCATAGAAATATTGTTTACAAAATATAAATTCTTCATAATTTATTTTTCTAATAAAATCATTTTTGTACACAAATACACAAGTAACGATGTAAACAATATTTCAATATAAGTGAAAAATTAATTTTATTATCTTTGAAAATTTCGTTGTTAAAGGAAGTCATCTGTTGTGGGCCGAAGCTTGTTACAAGCCCAACCCTTAATGGAACCCAACAGGACCCGTAGAAGTAGCAACAAGCCCAGAAGATATGAAGATTATGTATTGGGCTGAAAGATAATGTATTGGGCTGATTTCTGTTTTATTGTAATTAATTACTTTTTTTAATACCATTACAACAGCGAGGAATATAAATGAAAACTAGAAAGAAAAGAAAATGCAGAAAATTGTTGGACAAATCTCTCTTTCTCTCTAAACCCTCTCTCTAACCTTCTCTCCTTTTCATTCTGAATCCCTAAAACCCTACATCTAGTGCTTTCATTGTTGTATCTCCTCCTATGGCTGAAAACACTAGGATGAGAGACCTGCAACAGCAAATCACTGATCTGCGCCTTCAGCTCCAGGCAGCAGAGGCGCGCATCAACGTGACAGAAACTTCTACTGCACAACAGATCGCGGCATGGAAAATGGCTCATGATCGCAGATTTGAAGCACTGGAGAATCAACATAATGAACGTTTTGATGAGATTCGTACAGATCTCGAATGGACGGTCCAGCTACACTATCAGAATCCGGCACGACAACAGGTGATCCTCGGACCTGGACCTGCTGGTCGTTCACCACGCTTGGATCTACCCAGATTTTCTTCGGATGACCCAACCCGCTGGCTGTTTGCAGCAGAAAGGTACTTCGCATTTTATCATACAACTGAGGTGGATAAACTATTATTAGCCTCTTTTCATTTGGATGAGCCTGCATCCACCTGGTTTCAAGGTATGTCTAGAGACGGTTTAATCCTCACATGGAACGCGTTGACTGAGGCTATTAATCAGCGGTTTGGACCAACAGAATTTGAAGACCTAGCTTCCCTTCTTGCTAAACTGCAGCAAACTACCACGGTCCAAGAGTATAAGTCCTCCTTCGAACGCCTCTCTAGCAGGGTTCCAGGCTTATCACCCGTTCTCACCAAGAGTATGTTTCTTTCCGGGTTGAAACCCCGCATTCGCAGTTTCATCATTCCACACCATCCAGTGGACATTCATCAGGCTTTTGCATTAGTTAGAGTATCCGAAGATCAACTAAATTTGGATAAACCCTCCAAACCTTGGTCATATCGCCCATCTGTTACACCTGTCGTACCATCTGTTGCATTACCACCTGTCGTACCATCTGTTACACCTATACCAGCTATCCCAATCAGAAGGTTGTCACCAGCTGAGATGCAGGCCAAACGCGAGAAGAATTTGTGTTTTAACTGTGATGAGCGGTATACCTTCGGTCACAAATGCAAATCACGCCATGCTCTTCTGTACATGGAAGGTATGGATGAATTGGAAGAAGATCTGCCCCCTGATGAAGCTCTTTCTGTTCATACCGAATCAGTCGAACCAAATCCTTCTCCAGAAATCAGTTATAATGCCCTATTTGGTCACCGCAACTCTCGCTCGTTTCGATTGCAGGGGCACGTGTGGGGAAATCCCTTACAAGTATTAATTGATGGGGGTAGCACCCATAATTTTATTACTCCAAGGATGGCAGCCTATCTTCATCTTACACTAAATGTTGTTTCACCATTTACAGTTCAGGTAGGTAATGGTGACACTTTACTTTGCTCTGCTAAATGCATACAGGTCCCCTTATTGTTGCAGGGCACTAGTTTTCCGGTTGATCTCTTTGTCATTGAGCTTAAAGGAGCTGATGTCGTATTGGGGATACAATGGCTGGCGACATTGGGTCCAATAATCACTAATTATCAACACCTGACCATGTCCTTTACCCATGAGAATTCCACAGTTTTGCTTCAAGGTGACTTACATATGGACCCCACGGCCATTTCACCAGCACAACTTCATCGCCTGGTGACTCATAACTCGGTGCATGCGTGTCTTATGTGCTTTACTACTCCTTCGGTGCTGCAGTCTACACCGTCCACTGCTGACCCACAAATACAGCAGTTACTCAGCGATTTTGCTGACGTTATTGTTACACCAACCTCCTTACCACCGGATAGACCGACAAACCACCATATTGTACTGCACAGTGATGCCACACCAGTTCAAGTAAGGCCGTACCGTTACCCGCATTTCCAAAAGAATGAGATTGAACGATTGGTCAAGGAAATGCTTTCTGCATGACTCATTCGCCCTAGCCAATCTTCTTTTAGCTCTCCAGTTTTGCTGGTAAAGAAGAAGGATGGCACTTGGCGGTTCTGTATTGACTATCGCGCCCTTAATGCTGTGACAGTCAAGGATAAATTCCCCATTCCCACCATTGATGAACTACTCGACGAACTTCATGGTGCAACCCTTTTTTCAAAGCTGGATTTGCGATCTGGATATCATCAGATTCGCATGGACAACGCGGATATTCATAAAACAGCATTCCACACTCATCATGGTCACTTCGAATTTTTGGTAATGCCATTTGGGCTCTCCAATGCCCCTTCCACATTTCAAGCTACCATGAATGAGGTTTTCTCCTTTTATCTGCGCCGCTTTGTAGTCATTTTCTTTGACGATATCCTCATATACAGCTCCAACCACCAAGATCACATCCGTCATTTGTCCCAAGTGCTCCAAACTCTGCGTCACCACTCTTTTTATGCCAAAATGTCCAAATGTTCCTTTTCTTTGCCATCCATTCAATTTCTGGGACATATAATTTCGAGCTCTGGGGTAGCTCCGGATCCATCCAAGATACAAGCCATTGTGGACTGGCCACAACCCAATTCCCAAACACAGGTCCGCGCATTTTTGGGCCTTTCAGGGTATTATCGCCGTTTTATTAAGCATTATGCCATGGTAGTTGCCCCATTATCTGACTTATTAAGCAAGGCAGGGTTTACTTGGTCACCAGCAGCCACTGCAGCGTTTCAAAGTTTAAAGTCTTTAATTACTAATGCTCATATCCTAGCTCTACCAGATTTCTCTATTCCATTCAGTTTGGAAACGGATGCTTCGGGGATAGGCATTGGTGCGGTGCTTTTGCAGAACGATCACCCCATTGCTTTCTTTAGCAAGAAATTGTCCCCCACAATGCGGAATAAGTCCACATACGTGCGAGAGATGTATGCCATCTCGGCCTCAGTTGCCAAATGGCGCCAGTACTTGTTGGGCTCCCATTTTATTATTCGCACAGATCATAAGAGTCTGCACCATTTGATGTCTCAAGTGATTCAGACCCCCGAACAACAGTTCTTTCTGGCAAAGCTACTGGGTTTTAACTTCACCATTCAATACAAGTCAGGAAAGGCCAATGTGGTTGCATATGCCCTTTTCCCGGAATATAGAGGAGCTGACAGCTCCGGCTGCCTCCCAATTTTCGGCCCTAACCGGGCCTACTTCGCATTACACTGACTTATTACACACAGAATTATTACAGGATTCCTATGCTACGCAAATAATGACAGACTTACACACTACTCCTAGTTTGTGGCCTAATTGGAAGTTACATGACAAACTATTGCTCTTCAAGAACCGTATCTATGTGCCGGAGGGTTCTTCTTTGATTCACAAGCTGCTACAGGACATGCATTCCTCTCTTCAAGGAGGCCACTCGGGTGTCAATGCCACACTCCAACGCATTTCATCTTCTTTCACCTGGAAAGGTGTCAGGAGGGATGTCAAAAATTTTGTCAAACACTGTGATGTGTGTCAAAAAATTAAACCCCCGAATCATGCCCCATATGGTTTGTTACAACCTATCACCCCCTGACTCCCTGTGGACAGATATATCTATGGATTTTATCACTCACCTCCCACAATCCAATGGTTTTACAGCTATTTTGGTTGTGGTGGATAGGTTTTCCAAGGGAGGGCACTTTACGGCGTTACCCACCAGCTATACAGCTTCTCAGGTGGCTAAAGTCTTTTGGGAATCGGTCGGTAAGCTCCATGGGTTCCCTCGCACCATCATTTCAGACCGTGACCCCATTTTCCTTAGCTCCTTCTGGCGAACCTTATTTAAGCTTCAAGGAACGACCCTGCAATACAGCACAACATACCACCCTCAGTCAGACGGCCAAACCGAGCGAGTGAACCGTTGCTTACAGTAGTATCTCAGAGCCTTTACACACACTCACCCAAAATTATGGTCAAAGTACCTTAGTTTTGCAGAGTATCATTTCAACACTTCATTCAACCGTTCCTCGGGTTTGACACCTTTTGAGGTTACCTTTGGACGGAAACCCCAAAACTTGCTGGCTTACACACTCGGTTCTGCTTCGGTGGATGCAGTAGAGTCGGATCTGGTGACTCGAACTCATATTTTGCAAACATTGAAAGATAACTTGTTTAAATCACAGACAGCCATGAAGGCCCATGTAGACAAAAAAAGAAAGGAGAAAACTTTCACAGTCGGGGAATGGGAGAAAACTTGTTTAATGACTCTGAGATAAGGTGTCAAACTTCAAATTTGACATTAGTGTCAAAAGATGCTATCTCATATATATATATATATATATATATATATATAATGTTGTTATTTTTGTTTTACAAATTGTTTTTTTTTTCTGTAAAAAAACAGAAACATTTTTTCCCCATATATATAACAAACCATAAATGCATGATATTATTTAGGGGGAAGGATCCGTTTATAAATTTTTTTGAATTTTTATTACAAATTACACTATGTTCTCCCGGGAGAAGATAGTGAAACTAGTATTTTCCCGGGAGAATATAGTATAGTTTGTAAGTGTTTGTAAACAAAAAAGTTTGTAAATATAACCTGTCCCATTATTCAATTAGTAAAAGGCAAAAATTGTATAAAAAAAAGAAGAAAATTCAGAGGAGCTGAGATTGAGGAGGCGTGGGCTCTTCTCTGACTTCTGTTCCACGTTTTTTATATCAAAACTGGTTTTCGTGTATATGTTATCAATGTTTTCCATGTTAATATAATTTTACGAAAAAAATGTTTATTCTTTTAAATGACACAACTTATATTTTTCATTCTGACAAATAGGTGGGATCCATACTTTTATTTTTTTTGTCAACTCTCTCTTCCTTTATTTATCTCTTTTTCTCTCTTAAAATGACACAACTTTACATCTTTAAAATGATACACATATTACCCTCATTTTATTTGTTAGATATAAGCGAATGATTTCATAAGATAAGAATTTTTAAGATGATGAGACAAAATATAATTTTGATGGAGATGAGAAAGGATGGGATAAAAAATAGATAAATAATAAATGATACGAAGTATATAACTCAATACCCGAGTATCTGAGTCACTACTACCCATATATATACTCATGGAATATATAAACACCTTAAATCCGCGAAATATACTTGGGGTAGCTAAATCTCTACTCGCATATCTATTCGATTATAAATGAGGAAAATGTTCCAATGCATTATTCAAATATTGAGGAGGCGTGCGCTTCCACGTATTCTGACTTCTGTTCTCTGCTTTGACAAGGAAAAGAAGCGAATTTTGCAACTTCCTTTAAATACATTAAATCAAATGATTACTATTGAACCACTTTAATTAGCATTGAACCACTTTAGCAAACATGTGAACATTAACAATATGTTCAATATTTTTTCTGGTACAATATTCGTATGAAATTAGGATTACTATCTTTTGCAATGCAGTTTCGTAGAAAACAACCTAAGAGAATAAAATGGTATTATATTTAAAAAATAAATTTATCATCTATCATTTTGACATGACCACAAAATTTTTCCTACACACATAATATTTTGTGGAGCCCGGAGCAAAAAAAATAAATTTCGACATGCAAAATGAATTTTTATAACATAACATAATCATT
>JAVKPL010012695.1:0-63393 GCA_032173675.1 Gastrolobium villosum
TGAAAAACAACATCCGCCCGAAACTGTTGCGTCTTCACCAACTAAAGCCAGAGGCCAAGGTTTGGTTCCAATTTATTATCAACAATATCTTGCCTACCACTCACACTTCAGAGGTGCAAGTGAAGAGAGCAGCACTGATTCACACTATTATGACTGGGGGCACAGTGGATCTTCCAGAGATCCTAGCAGATGGCATCTATGACTTTGCACATCAGACATCTGCAAAGGCTGCCATTGCTCACAGCTTCCTGATTCAAACACTATGTCATCAAGCCGGAGTTGAAATCCCCACCGAGCACAAACTTGTGGAGGTGTGCCCCCTATTGACGCTGCTCTCATTCGCTCAAACATGGGCATTCCATCTACCCCTCCAGCATCTCCAGCACTTCCAGTACCACCGCCAGCACCAGTCCGACGGGTCCGACAGCCGACCATTCCTGCTATATGGGAAACGGTGCAAACTATGCAACGCCAGCAGGAATCCATGCAGCGGAGAGCCCGATACTCTCAGAGCCGACGGGTGGCATTCTAGGAGTATGTGAGTACACAGATGATGGAGCTATGCCGACAGCGCGACATCCAGGCATCACCATTTGAGTACCCTCCATACACCGGATCTGATGAGGAGACGGCAGGACAGACTTCCACATATGCAGCTGCTGCAGATGATACTGAGGCTGACCTGACGGCGGACATTACACAGGGCTACACTGGCGCATTCACTGATGATTTTGTTGCTGCTGTTGATGGAGCTGATGATGTGTCGGGGCAGGATTCACCCATCACTGATATGGAGGAGGACTGATTCCATATCAGTTTCAGATTTATATTTTGTTTTGATGTTTTCATGTTTTGATGTTTAGCACATTGATAACTTTTTGCAACTTCCCTTGAGTTAACTGATTTTGTTGGATTTTTAATTGCTGACATGTTTCTCTATCTGTGGTATGTGTGCAGAATACAGTAGATATATCTTTTTCTGATTCTTGCTTAGGATTCTTTTAGATTTAAATTTATTGCTGAGGATAGCAAGATTTAAATCTGGGAATGGGTACTATGCAAGTATCAGACCACACACTTCACATGGTTGGAAAGAGAATATCATGATTTCACATGACAAATGCAGTTTTCAGGGGAGTTCCTTATTATTATTATTTTCATATTATATGTAGTATTAGTTAATTTTAGAATTATTTTGAGTAAAAATCAGTACTTTGATAATTCTAGTTAAGTTTTTTTTTTAGGACCCCATCCTTATTTAATTAGTGAATTTTTAATTTCCTTGGTGTTTGACATGCACAGTGAATGATTATATGCAATTGGTTGATAGTTGATAGTAAGTGTACGATGATAAATAAACTCTATTTTTGTACATAAATAAGCGTCAGTCAAGCATGCTTAATAACTCACCAGAATAAGAAAAAAATAACCAAAGTAATCAAATAGAGAGTGGAAAAAGAAGTTTCACACCCTTAGCCGTGAGCCATTGAGCTTAAACAAAAATAATTTTTCTTGTGGTGTAAACTTCATTGTATGAATCACTCTAGAACATGCTTTTCTCCTTGGAATTGGTATATGATTGTCAAAATGATAGAGGCAGTTTGTTTTAAGCAGCTAAAATAAACAAATAGCCAACCTGGAAGTTATTCTTAGATTGAGCCCTTTGAGCCTTGGCCTGATTATTCATCGACACATTATTAATAGCCATCCCACACACATCCTCACCTGAACTGATTGATTTTCAAAATTAAATGAGGAATTAGAATGGATTGAAACAAAAAGAAAGAACTTCAAAATTCTCAGTGTATGGAAGAAAAAGGAAAAATACCACAAGGTGTTGAAAAAGAGGAAAGGAAAAGGAAAGAAAAAGACTCATAAGTATGAGTAAGTGAATGAAAGAAAGAGGAGAAGGTCAACAAAGAAAGTGTTATTGAAAAGTTATGACAGTGCCTCTTTTAAATTGAATTTTGATAAGTGATCTTAAGCCAATTACCTAGATAATTCCTTCCTTTTACCTAAGTCATGCTACAACCTGAATAAAGACCTCTTGATTGACTTTGACATACCAAGTAGACTGTGAAGAGTGAGAATATGAACAAGCTTATAGTAGTGTTAATTAAGTGAAAAAGAGAGAAACACACACCCCCTCAGATACTTGAGTATAAGTGAATAAATAAAAATTCCAGTGATAGGGTGTTGTGAACTTGAATTAGACTACTCTTTATGTTGAGAACTCAAGTTATGATATGATGACTGATGGATTATTAATGTGGTTTGAAATGACGTGTCATTGATACTGTTTATGAGTCTGAATATTCTGAAGTATCATCATTAACCAATTTCTGTTAATGATTCACTAAGCATGACTAGTCGTCTCCAAACGTTCCCATAGTATTATTCTATTTAATTGCTGGGGACAACAATGTTCAAATCTGGGAATTGTTTGATAAACCTTCAGTTTATCTTGTTTTATGGACTAAAATACTATGAATTATCTAGTTGAACAAGTTGAAAACTAAGGTTTAAGATGATAATTACGAACATTATCTGAATTTTTATCTAATTAAATCAATTCTTGTTATTTTAAAAGATTTGTTGGAAAAAGAGGATCAAGATGAAGATTAGATAAGATGAGGACAATAACCAGAGGAGATGAAGACAACAACTAAGGAGAATGAGAAAGAAGACCAGAACAAAGAAGATTTGATCTTATCAAGTTGTTGGAAGAGGGAGCTTAAGCTCCTAATTGGAAGCTTAAGCCCCCTAAAAGCACATTCAG
Organism: Gastrolobium villosum; assembly: GCA_032173675.1. NCBI lineage: Eukaryota > Viridiplantae > Streptophyta > Magnoliopsida > Fabales > Fabaceae > Gastrolobium > Gastrolobium villosum. Next base: position 2,780 of record JAVKPL010012695.1, read on the forward strand.
TCTCTGCCTCTGGGCGCTTAAGCGCCCTCCAGCGCGCTTAAGCGTGCCAGAAACGCATTCAGTCTTTGTCTCTGGGCGCTTAAGCGTCCTACAGCGCACTTAAGCGCGCAACAAGCAAGAATTTCCAGCACGAAGAGCGCGCTTAAGCGCGCAACATGAAGAAAAGCCTACTGCCTCAGGCGGCTTAAGCGCCCAACGAAGGCTTAAGCGCCCAAGGAATATAATTTGTTCCCAATTGGAATATCTACCAAGGATGCGAATTCTACACCCTTAAAAAGGCACCTAGGGGTCAGAATTATTCACTACTTCACACTGCAAAACACTTTTAGATCCTTGGAGTCTTAGATACATGTTCGTAAGCGGTGGAGACGTATCGGAGTCAATTCATCACTGGAATTATTGAAGATTCACCAATCACCAATGGAGTTTGGGGAAGCTTTTCTAGTTTCTTTTATGTTTGATTTTGCCATGTCTGGCTAATTCTCTCTGTAGTTAGGGGATGATGGAACCCGATTAAATCATTATGTTATGGATTAATTGTTATGAATTCCTCTTTTTATATTTGAATAAATTCATCTGTGTTCAATGCTTTCTATGAGTTTGCTCCTTATGGAATGACCTTTAGGGATTGTATAGCAATGGTGCATGAACCTCTATTTGATGAATTTATCATAATCCTTGTGATCTAGGAATAGGGATAGGAATAGACACAAGGTAATTATGCAATCCTATGATCCTTGAATTTAATGCATGTTTTCTTGGGGAATAATCGGGGAACTAGAGTTCTTCCAGGATTACATAGGTTTAGGGTAACAAGGAATTGAGCCCTAATTAACATAGACAGGATCGATTGGCAATATATTAAGAGCAGGTTCTTAACAAGTTAATTCATAACGTATTGAGGAGATCAGGGGAAGTCAGAACCCTAACTACGTTCGTTTATTACTTAATTCTATCATTTATTTTTCAGTTATTTCTTTACATTCAGAGCCTTAATTACATGTTATCAACTTTTTCAACATACAAACTACGTTACCTTCCTTTTTATTTGTCCAACTAAATTAGCGATAGTGAATCGGTGCTTGAGTTTAATCCTCGTGGGAACGATATCCTACTTATTCACTTTATTACTTGTACGATCAGTGCACTTGCCGAGAGTAGCAACACTCTCCTTCTCATCTCGTGTAAATGTTGGTTTTTCCTCCTTTTTCTCTCATTTTACATTCTCTTATTACCGTAGCAACTTTGCTTCTCTTATTACTCTCGCAACTTTGCTTCTCCATTTTCATCTTCAGCCTCATATTATTTAAAATCGAAATGAATGAAACTTATCTACTAAAAAAAATAATGAAGCTTATGTATATTGTTGGTCTTGCTAACATTTATGCAAGAAATGCGCAAGTATACGCAACAACAAATAATATAGGGCCTTTAAGCCCCGTTATCGTTGTCACAAAAATCTTGGCAATGTGAATTAATTGAAAAATTGTAAATGCTAAACTGACTAAAAATAAAAAGTATCCACAAGAGGAACAAAAAAAGAAAAATAACAGAAATGTAAACTATAAACTTCTTTTTGGTTTTTTCTAAGTTACTTGTGAAATGTTGATTTATGTGTAAAAAAATAAAGATAAAAAAATAAATTCAATCTAAAATTTCTTTTTGGTTTTCTGGAATATTCTGTATGTTGTTCATTTTAAAATGCAGTGAAGATAGAAAATTCTTGAGAGTTAAAATCAGAAACATCAAGAGATGAAAATAGGTGAAGAGAATATTTATAAAAAAATTGAGGTTGAGCTTTCGATTTACCCTTCCCACAATATTAAAAGAAATGCTAATTATAGATTGCTTAATTTTAATTTCCGTTTTAATCACAGAGTTACTAAAAATTTATTTGCTGGTATAGTTGAGAGAGTTAAAGAAAGATTATCTAGCTAGCAATCCCAGTCTCTCTCAGCGGGCAGAATGATTCTTTCTCAATCTGTGTTGTCTACTATGTCGTATTACTTCATGCAAAGCAATATGATTCCTAGAGCTATCTGTAATGAATTGGAACAGCTTCAAAGAGTTTATATGGGGTGATACAGAAAGAAAGAAACATATACGTCTCATTGGTTGGGACACAATTACAAGACCAAAAGCAGAAGGAGGGCTGGGGTTGAGGAAATTACAAGTCATGAATGAAGCTTTCTTGGGAAAACTAGTTTGGAATTTTGTTAATGATCCTGATCAGCTTTGGGTGAAGGTATTAAAAGCTAAGTACACAAATTCATCCAATACTCAGACTGATTTAACTTGGAAGAATGTGAATCTCGTCTCTGGAAATTTATGTGTTATGTTTGGAATAAGCTTAAACCCAAGCTGGTTTGGGATGTGGTTGATGGATCTTCTATTCTTTTTTGGGAGGACCATTGGGTGAACATTGGGAAAAAACTTGCAAACAGAGCTATTGCTCAAATCTCCCCAACAGAGGCTGGTGAGAAAGTAATTGATTATCTTACTCATGATGGAACTTGGGATTGTGAGATTATATCTAATTCTCTTCCTGATGATTGTGTTCAAATTATTAGAAGCATGCTGCCTCCTCATGAATCTAATGGTATGGACAAAAAATGGTGGAATTTAGTTGGATCAGATGAATTTTCTGTGAAAAATATTTATTTTACATTGCTAAATCAAAATAGTTCTAATGGTATTGACAGAAAATTCTGGTCAGCCATTTGGAATTTAAAAGGACCCAATCGGATAAGTTTGTTCCTTTGGAAGACTACTCATCATCGTCTATCAACTAGGAGCTTCCTGGCAAACTTTAGATTGTGTCCTCCTAGCTGTCCTATTGTAATTTTCATGAGGAATCCATTATTCATATGACACGTGACTGTCCAAAGATTAAAAAAGTTTGGTCTGATCTTTTGAGGCCAAATTTGATAAATGAGTTCTTTGACACTAATTTAGATGCTTGGCTTTCCTTGAATATTCAAAATGTATCTATTTTGTGCTTTAATGCCCCCTGGTCGTTGGTTTTTGCTGTTACTGTTTGGTTAGCTTAGCAGTGGAGAAACAATCAGGTGCATGGTGCGGAAAATAACGAGAAAGCATAGAAGGTGCAGTCCGTAGAGAGTCTGGTTCGTGAGTATACACAAGCCTGGATAACTTCTAAGGGGACAAAGCTGACCAAAAATTACATTTCTGTTCCTATTAGATGGTTACCTCTGGACACAGGTTGCTAAACACGGATGGTGCAGCCAGCAGTGATTGAAGGGGTGCTGCTTATGGAGGAATTATAAGAGATGAAAATGGTTATTGGATAGATGGATTTGCTTACTATATTTGCCATTGTTCGGCTTTTGTTGCAGAATTATAGGGCGTCCTTAAGGGTCTTGAATTTGCTCGGACTAGAGGTTGGAGACGCTGCATCCTAGAGAGTGATTCAAGCTCAGTTATCACTTTGCTCTCCAGCAGTGGAAGAGCAGCTCGAGAGTCTCGCTTAGTGACTCGGATTCGAGCATGATTACAAAAGAATTGGGAAGTTCACCTAGTTCATGTTTTTAGAGAAGGAATTAGTTGTGCAGATTGGCTTTCTAAATATCCTTTACACTATCCTGTTGAGAATAATTTTTGTGTTTTTTCAAACCCTCCCACTGGTATTTGGCCTTTGATTGGGTTGATTTGTCTTTGTCTTGTAATTTCAGAACGATTTTATTGAATTGGTCTCTTTGGGGTGTTGTTGTTAACCCCCTTAGATTACCAAAAAAAAATCTCTTAAAATCATTTTATCCACAACCTTCATTCACACATCTCTGTGCTAAATACAGTGTGGACTCTTGAATCACAAGTCTAGAGTTACATGGTAGTTTCCTTTATCTCTGAAGTGAATCCTCTTGAATAATCTCTCATTCGAGTCCATGTGTCTAATGCATGGTTTTCCAGAATCAGTCACCTCTCGATGACTTCTTCATAATAAAACATCTAACATCAGGCCTCTATGCAAAATGTTGAACAATAAGCATGACATTAAACAACTGAAAATTAAAATTAAACTTAAACAATTAGCAATCATTCAACATTGAGGTTCGGGTAACCTAGACCTAACCTTCAAAGATTTAGCTCACACCCAATAGGGTTAAGCTACAAAAACAGCAAACAAAAATTAAAAGGAAATTGCGACTCAACTGGAATTTACTATGCAGAAGCTAATAACCACAAAATAGCTCTGCTACAATGTTCAGAAACTAATAAAGAGGAAAAGTAAAAATAACCTATACTATGAAAATAAAAATATGGAGGAAGAAGAAGACCCAAAACTCTCTTTTTTCCTCTTTTTTATATCCGCTCCTTCCACATGCAAAGACCTCTAGTTCACGCATTATATAATAACCCTAATTTGATAATTTTGAAATTAGACGAGTATTACGAAGACCTTAAGGTCATAAATGGAATGAGGATTAAATTCTAAGAAGTCTGATATCCATATTGATAGTATTTTACACATGTGGATTTTCATCTATTATTTTTTACTGACGCATTAACAGTCAGTAGAATAGCTTCAATTTAGCAAACTCGAGTTAGAAAGCTATTTTAATTATATGATTATCATAGATGCGGTTAGTATATGATTTGATGAAGATTGATACCCATATTGGGGTATTTTAGAAAAGTCACTTTTGTCGGGTATTTTGTACTGCTGTAAAAGCAGCCGGTAGAATCCCGGAACGGGAAAAAGATAAGAAAAATGAAAGAAAGAACAATATATGTCTAACAAGTCGTAATTAGACCAATAATGTTAAAGTTGAGAAGATTATGAAATCTGGGTACAGTTAAGAACACAGGTAAAGACTACAATGCAATTAAACAGCTATAAGTGTATCTGGGATCTACGAATCAAATTTTTAAGTTATGAACATTATAATTAGACAAAATTAATATTAATTACTTAAATTTTGAGTCTTGGTGGTTCCGGGTGAAAAAATTGATAACGATTCAGATAAAAATTTCACCGGGTGTCACTAAATGATAGAAAGTCACTTAAGTGACTTGGTCAAAACCCTAAAAAGACTTGGACCTCCTCCCATTCAGCCAATAAGCTGCCCATCATATTCTTTCTCTACCCTTTGGAGATTCAAATTCTCTCCTCATTCTCTCTAGCTTTCCACCCCCAAAACTCACTCAAATCACCAAACACTCTTCACCAATGTTGTTCCCCTCTTCAAGAACATCCTATTTTTATTTTGAAAAGCCAAGTTTTTGTGGGTCTTCTTCTCCATAAAACAGCATTTTCATGGAGTTTTCAAGTCATGTTGTTGGTGCTTTGAGTTCTCCTTGAAGAACACCACTTTGATGCTTATTTCCCTACGTTCTAGTGTAAGTTTCTTGAGTTTTCTTCTTGAAAAATCTCACCTTGTGTTGTGTTCTTGAGTTCTAATCTTGGGTTTTCTTAAAGATATGTTCTTTGTGGAAAGAAAACATGCTTGCTTGAGAAATATGGGAGCTTGAAGCATTGATGCTCATTTGAAGATGTAAGCATGAAACTTTGGAAAAATGGTGACAAAAATCCCACCACCTCCACCTAAACCATTCAGCCATCATGTGTTCTTACGAGTGTTGATGTGCTTAATTGATAAAAATTGGTTCTTGAGGTTGCTAAGTGTGGACAATCATATGTAAGACCAAGAAGAAATGTGAGAATGCAACCTTTAAGCTTAAAAATGCTAATCTTGATTAAGGAATGAGTTTACACTCTAATGACTTTATTATATCAAATCTGTCCTAAATAGTATGATTAGGGTTTTATGTTTAAAATTTAATTAAACGATGGATTAGTGGACTAATTAAGTATAGGACTTAATTAACTAATGAAATGCTAAAGTTAACAAGTTAAAAACCTAGTTTTTATAACTTAAACAATTCTGCCACCTAAGGACCCATTAGGGTTAGGATGTTAAAAATTGGTTCAAGACCTAATTAGGATACTAATATAAGGTTTAAGTGAGGTGGACCATGCATAATGGATTAATTAACTAAAAATCCTAAAATAGACCTAATGAGGGTTTAGAAGCATTAATTATGTAATTAGTGAAACTAATGAACTAAGACCTAATGTGACTATGTGGGAATGCAGAATTGACCAATAATAGAAAAAAAAATCCTAAAATTAAAGTGACTTAGAGTTTCTAACCAAAGATAATTAGTATTTGCTAATTAAACACACTTGGGTTAAATGATCAGTTTTTAGGCTAACTTTGGGAGAGCATATCTCCCTCCACATAGGTCCAATAGGGATCCATAGATTATTTTGAAGCTTGAGATGTCAACTATGTTGTATCAAAATTTGGTACTATTTGAAGATGTGTAAAATTTTGTAGGTCTGAAGTCTGATTGACTGGAGACTGCCCAGGGAGGCCATGTGCAGGGGCTGTAAGTGGTTGTATCTTCCACGAATTGTTTCTCCCTCAGTTTTTACTCAAATTAGGATCATGATATATCAAATTAGATCTGAATATGTCTAGATTTCTGTATAAAATTTTGAGAGCAATTGGTTTAGTATATTTTCCAGAATCGTAGAAATTGTGAGGGATGTTTAGGCTCTATTTGGAGTTGGCAGACAGTTTTGCTTGTCCAACTTCAAACGGTGATAACCAGAGTTAGAGAACTCCAAATGAGAAATGTAATACCTTGTTGGAAAGGTAATTGAGTCTGGATCAATATACTAAAATATGATAATATTATAACAAGTGGGTTGCGCACAATGACTAGAAAACATAAGCATGTACAGTTATAGGAAACCGTAAAAATGAGATTTAGGCTAAGTGAGTTTATGGTAACCCTTAGTAACTTATAATAACTAATGTTCAAGGTTATGAATGACATATATTGAAGATAAATGTCTTGATTATTTGTAAGTTAAGTGGAAAATGCCTTAATCTAAGAGAGTTTATTAATGGACTAAGTGTCTAATGAATTATTGTGGACTTAGTGAACAGTTCCTTATGCACTAAAAATATGTAATTAAGTAATAAATGGTCTAGACTTGTAATGGGCATATTATTGGCATATAAGTATGGAAAGTGGAATCATTAAATGATTAAGTCTTGGATATGACTTGATTAATTAATATATAATTAATGATGTGAATGGTTCCTACTATAGGTGTGCCTAGAGGACCTTGCACTTGAAGATTGTGGTGGAACATACGTATTATATTGGAGTGTGGGCTTGTGCTAAGCTCCTTGAGGTAAGCTCCTGATTTTGGTTGCTCCTCTCTCTTGTGCCCCCCATGGTGGTGGGCATTCTGGTTGAATTATATGAAAGTATATGATCTATGGTACATGTGCATTCATTCGCATTCATATAGATATTATATGATTATCAATATTATGATGATGCACTAATTATGTATGGTATGAGGTTCCTGGCCAGTGAATATGTATGTAGGTTGCCTATGGCTTGACCCTGGGAGTTATTTCATACTACAGTTGTGTTGACTGCCTATGGCTTGACCTTGGGAGTCACACTAGGCATGTGGGACATGTCAGTTAGCTATTCTTGGGAAGAGCCCTTGAATAGTTAATGAGAGGATGAGTTATGATGCTATGTTTATGTTGTATGTTTGTTATATATGCTTTATACCTGACTTGTCATACAGGAAGTGGGCTCAGGGGATTAGAGGATCCTCTAAGAACCTTGAGCTTACTGGGATGTTGTTATCTCACCCTTTTTTAGGGATATCATTTCAGGTACCCAGGTTAGTAGTGTGCAGTCTAAGGGCAAGGGCCTAGCTACGGATTAGTGGATTGTGGCTGCTATTTATTTTTATGTCGTTATGTTATTATGTGGCATGTGTAGTGTTTTGACATGCCTAGTCAGCTTATTTTGAGACTATGTTGTTGTATGTAATAATGCTCAGGATTATTTACTGTTTGAGCTTTTGGATTATTGATGTATGTATTATGAGTTATGTCAGATGCATGTAATAAGTACACAAAGACATGATGTATGAATTTATTAATTTGGGCACAGAGCCATTATGTATGTACTGACCCATTGAGGGGATTGCAGTCCGTGTGGGACTTGCAAGCTGTCTGTTAATTAACTGTGTTTATCAGGTGTGATTGTGTGAGATTCTTATCTCCTAGTTATCCGTTAAACAGCCGTGATGTTGTCCGTGAGACTCTGGCAGGAATGAAACTTGTTGTCATATCCAGTTAGTCAATGGCCACTAATACTGGCTAATGGGATTAAGTAGTAATTATATGTGTTAGATTTACGCTTTCATGATATATCATGTGAACGTTTTTAGAAGTGTTTTCATAAAATGTTTTGGAAAAAGTTTATTCGTATTTTCGCAAGACTTTCATTAATTATTTAATCAAATCTTCCATTGTCTACGCTATAATATTATGATGTTAACAATCAGAGTAATACAGGGTGTTAAACATCAGTTGGTACGTGCCACACGCTCCTCTTACTCGTGCAATTCCCTTGCAAAAGCAGCAACCACACTCCAAAATCCGCTTCAGCCACACTCCTAGCTCACCCAATCAGTTACGGGTAGTATTTGGAATTTTGATTTTTAAGGGAAAATGGGTAGGGTCAATTGTTTGGGTTGAACAAACAGGTTAAAGGGTAATGGGTGAAGGTCTGAGGATCGATGGATGTACGAAAATCAAAGACAAGGTGTGGTTTGGTTAGGTTGGATTTAGAGCATGAGGCGTTAAATGGTGATCTGTAGTTAAGAGAGGATTAGGGTTCAAAGAAGGGTAGAAAAATGGAATTGGTATCATGAATACCCTCTTGCCCTTGTTGTTTAGTTACTGAGGTGGGCTAATTCTTTTATATCATGCTCTCTAATTTGGCTTCTTTTGAACTTGGCCTTTGGGCCTTCAAAATTCTGCAATAAAAACCAAATATAAGTCTCGTAGTCTAATTTAAATCAAGACAAACTAAAAATGAGGTATACTTAGTGGTGAATAAGTCTTCTTATAAAGAATGTCATATACTATATATATTATGTATGCTATTTTTATTTAGTTCAGTTATAATTGATTTTTTATTTCTTTGAATTGTTACAACTACTATTTTCACTATGGTTATTTATTTTTTATGGGCCTTTTACTGAATTAATGCAGCGTTCAAAGCATTTTTTATTGAATTGATGCAAAATTTAAAAACTTTATCAAAATAATGCACACTACAAAAATTAAGGAATTTTGTGGGGGTCATATTTTCATATTATGGCGGTCTTTGACCCCTACAAAATGCATTTGTGGCATCCTCAACAACCTCCTGTTTTGCATGCGCCACAACACATTTTCTGGCGTCTTTTTGTGCAACGCCATAATTTGTTGAAGTATTTTTTGGAGGTTCGAGACCTCCTCCCCAAAATATTGCACTTTCTGGAGGTTTCAGACCCCCACAAATATTATATTTCTTGGGATTTACTGACGTCCACAATATGTTTAACCTTTTGCCACTCATAGATCACTTCGTGGAGGCATAAACTGCCACAATTTGTGTATCATTTTAACAAATTTAGACCTCATTTCGTGGCAGCTTTAGACTGCCAATATAAGAGTTGAAAGGTTTATGTATCATAATTTGAAAATTAGACCCCTTCACTTGATTTATTAGTCAATTTATTATTTACTTGTTTGATCTCTTTAACATTTCCTTGAAAACAATTTATGGTTGAATTTGTAGTACAAACATTTCCGCAGTCTTAAACTACATTCCCACCTGAAGCTCAATAAATATATTAACCAATCATATTCATTCAAAGGATGCAAAGATAAAATGAGTTTAACAAGGTTCATCTTCACAATCACAACTATTTGAACATCTATGAGAAAAAAGATACCAAAAGATTCTTAATTTAGTCTAAAAAAATAAGTAGATGAGACAGCCAAGCCTTCCACATCATATGCTCGAACCAATCTTTTCCTCTTGTGAGGAGGTGTCTCCAACCAACAGAACTCTAAATGGAAAGAGTTTGATTGTGCTACACTTTTTGCTACATCACAAGGACACCCCATGTACATGCCACCAGGTAATAGTATCATTTGATAACCTCCATCAAATGTAAACAAATTTCCTGATATGGTGCCAGTCCAATGCACATTGGCAATTGCATTTTCCCCATCAGATGTTGAAGCAACGTCCTGATATCCAATAGCAGCATCAACGATGCAGTTAGTTTTAGAACATGTTTTTGTCTATAAAATATGGGATTTGATTTTCTCATGTAACATGAGAATTCAATTCTCATGTTGTGACTCAACTAGTGGTGGGTTCCACACTTATTATAAAAAAAAATTGCACGCAAATTGAAGAGTTACAACATGAGAATTGAATTCCCATGCAACATGAGAAAATGTTTTCCCACAAAATATTGAGGTAAAAGTGAAGTGAAGGAGTGGAAAAAAGATAATGTCACTCTCTATAATGAAGATACTATACATCCCACACAATAGAACATGAAGGCAAAAAAAAGCATTAACAAATTAGTAAAAGAACTCCAAACTGGAAACTTAGATAAATAAGGGGCATGCACACCTGATGCAGAATCAAATACAAAAAAACCACTCCCCGTTAAACCCGACTAGCGAGTGTGGGGCGGAGGAAATCCTTGTACGCAGCTCATGAAGAAATAGTTTTACCACTGCTCCAGTTCCCTCCTTAATCAAATACAAAGATTAGGAAAAATATTGCAATAGGACTTTGAGCGGATAAAAATGGACAACAGCAGCTCTAAGATGATGGGGAAAAATACTCACCGGAAATGTTCCCTCATTTCCTTCAGGCAGCTCTCACGGATTGTATCCACAGGGTAAAACAATGACATCATTCATGGATTTAAACAAATACTGCAATGATTGCAAGAACACGCTAATTGATTTATGCATGAGTTATGGAAAGAGATACTGCAAATAACTGATCCATTACTCCATGATTATATTCAACTTTATCTTGCAGACTTCTGAGATGCATGCAAGTGGCCCTACTATGTGTGCAAGAAAATCCAATTGATAGGCAATCAATGTTAGAAATTTCCCCCTTATTAAAGAACGGCATGGCAACAACTCTTTTACCTAAATGGCCAGCTTTCGCAATAACAAATGATGATAGATTGAAAAATAGATATTTAATCTAGCAAGTTGTTCGAAGCTTCAATTTGGCAGATAAATCAAGTGTAGGAATGCAAGCAGCTATATTTTAATGCATTATTCTAGTAAACATAACTCTAGAGAAAATCCACATCTATATTTTAGAGCTGTGGTCCACATCTAAATTAATTACTATAAATAAAATAAAAAGAAATTAAAAATGAAAAATATAAAAATAAATAAATAAGATAGTTAAACTTATTAGCAGTTCATACCTGCAGATTCCAAAGCCACTGCAATGGTACTGCTGCTTAGAGACCTGCAGCAGGTAAAATAAATAAGATAGTATTATCATCCAACACATTCCATTGAGATTAGCTTGAATATGCGTTTCAAGTTTATTAGCAAGCCTAAAGCATGCAAAGCAGCATTTATAAAAAATAAAAGGGGAAGAAACACAGAAGATGCTAAAGTTTTACCATGATTTGCTTTTAATTTTGCACATACTTGTGAAGGATGGGGAAAAGAGAAGCATAGCTAAATTTTTTTAATCTTTCTACTAAACAAAGCAATCATAAAATGTCAGATAGATTGGAACCAAATAAAAACTTTGAACCAAAGCCCCCTAAGAAATGCGTCGTTTTCTTGCATCTTCCCTTCTCTTCTTGCTCGCGGTCTATTCATTCTTATTCCTTTTGTTTACACATTTTAATTGCTGGGCCCTATGAAACTTCGGCCCATCCAATGTAACTTGTTCTGTTAATTCTTAAGTCCAGAGTACAATACTTTGACTCGTTCATTAGGTTAGTAGTCTATTAATTGTAGATTTGAAGCCACAAGATAGCCTGCAATGCTGGTATAGGAAGGCCCAAACAGACCAACTGTCCAGAATGTCTTATTTAGTTTTTTTTTATGAAGGGATGATATATTATATATTTTCAAGTAATATAAAATAACAAAACATAATGTTAAATTGTAGGGGTTTAAGAGCTGCCAAAAATTAAATCATTTAGTGGAGGTTTTTTTGACCTACACTAAAAAACCTTCACTATTCATCCATTTTTTTTGTAGTGGCAGTAAAATTAAATAAATAGTTAATATGAAGTATCAAATGAATCAAATTATTATTGATGTGTTTTTCAAAAAGAAAGAAATACCATAATATATTCCCATATCAGTATTTTGTGATTCCACTTTTATGTCATAGTATTATTATAATAATAGGTAGGGATGTGCATGGGCCGAATCGAACAGGATTTTTTGAAAAACTGAATCGAATTGGTTTAAATGGTTCGGTTCGATTCAAAACTGATTCGGTTCGGAAGTGGTTCGGTTCTGAAACGGTTCAGTTCGGAACCGATTTGGGTCGACTCTCTTTTAAAAAGAAAAAAATTAAAAATTTTAAAAAATAAAGTTATAAATTGAAAACGATTCAGTTCGGTTCGGAAACGGTTTGGTTCTTAAACTGGTTCTAAAACCAATTCAGTTCATGAATCGGTTCTTTAAAAACTGGTTCGGTTCATGAACTAATTTTTAAAAATTGGTTATTTTAAGAGTGGTTCGGGTTCGGTCCAATTTTTTGATTATTTTGCACACCCCTAATAATAGGTAGGTATTACGAAGGTTGTTCTTTATTTTTTAATTTTAATTTTTTTTAGGACAATTCAACATTCCTTAATTTAAAAAAAGAAATATAATTTCTCATATTATATAAGACAATTTTATTTTATACACGCATAAAAAAATTGATGGTACCACTTCTTTTTTTCATTATACTCCTTAGTAAATCTAACCCATTTTTATTTTATTTTTTTGTCCGTGGGATAATTTTTATCGCATGCAAACATGAGAAACCAAATTCGATCATTTGAAAAATTACGAGAGTTAACTTCAATTTTTTTTCCCCTTATCTTCAAATTAAGTCAAATATAAGTATATGTTCGGTCCTATAGAGACCGTATTGTTATACCGTATGGTATGCGCTCAGAAATTGTGTATAATCAGTGTATACTTGGTTTGTTGCCAATGTCCCAATCACTGCACAAGCAATAGGCTTCTAGCCAAGGCGTGAGTGTGTGCACAGTGTGGACAGTATTCGTAAATAAGTTCAAAAGTGTTTACCTATTATCTTTAAGCTCTTGTTTATAGGATTATCTTTCTAGGCTTGCGTCCTTTGAGCTCCCCCAATTGAAATAGTATTCAACTCCCTTTCTGTTGGGATCTGATCCTTATCTTGTGCCCTCTGACTGTTTTAGAATTGTTGAGATGCTTATGATTCTATCTCTTAATAGATTCTTAAGTGGGTAGCTATTTTAGAGTTGTTGAGATGATTATGACTCTATCTCTTAATAGATTCTTAGGTGGTAGTTGTTCATATCCATAACAATATCAATCAAGATAACTGAGGAAAAGAAGGATAAAGCTTAAATTTTATTTAACATTCATAAGGTATTATTAGAATATTACACAATGAGATTCAATCCTTCCTTATTAAAACTTTATAATTCTCATCCATACTTGTTGATTGCATCACAATATCGCTCGTACTCAATTCGGGGGTGCTATAATTTGAGTATTATTGGTCAAAGGTGTTCTTTCACACCGACATTGGCCACACCGACAGTGGCCACCAATACAAAAGCATCTTACACAAGAAGGACAAATAACCTTGCATTCTCTGTTTGTAGCACAGGGCCATGGCACCATATCTCCTATCATTGCATTCGATTTCATGAACATATCTGCATGCAAAACAACACATAGGCATAAGAATAACATTGTCTATAACATGTGGAAGATTTGAAGGTAAATTGGTGGAAAATAACTAAATAAAGGATTGGAAATTGAGTCATTGGGTTGAGAGATGAGATAGATGATGAAAATAAAGCAAAACTTCTGACCTGATGCAATGATGGAGAAAGCCAATAAGAATGCAAATTTGACTGCAGATTTCCTTGTAGGGTCCATTTTGCTCATTAAAGATGGTTTTGGGACACCCGTTTATATAAGCAAATGGTCAAATTATTTTGACCATATTTTAATATTTTTAAGAGCTGTATAATATAAAATTCCAATTGCATTAACTACTGTACTAATTTATGCATAAAATGTAAATATAAAATGAATATATAATTTTGTCCGTTACTTGTTTTATTTGGTTCATGAAAATTTCCATATATATATATATATATATATTTATTTATTGTAACTTGATATATGTTTATTTCAAGCTACACTTTTTAATTATGTATTATGTGTAGTATATCGTTGCAATGTTAAAGTTATTTTTTTCTTTCTCTATGTCAACAGACAAGTTCTGAAAAGTGAATGAGAAAATAGAGAAAAAAAGTAACTTTAAATTTATAACTACATATTATCCATAGTACACATAGTTAAAAGGGGTAGCTTGAGATAAGTTTATCTCAAGTGGCTAGAGAAATGTTAACCCCATATGAAAAAATATTTCTCAATTCACTTGAAATAATCTTATCCCCGACCTCATTTTGGGTGTTAGAAGAATTAATGAAGGATTTTTCGGAATTTTTGTTTGTTTATTTATTAGAAAAAGTGTTTATCCTTTTAAAGGACACAATTTACATCTTTTCACTCTCACATAGAGGTGGGACCCACACCTTTATTTTTTTGTCAACTCTCTCTCTTAAAATGACACAACTTTACATCTTTTAAAATGACACACACTTTTCCCTTATTTATTATATGAATTTTACCAAAACATCCTTCACTAATTCTCCTAACACTCAAAACGATGTAGTTTTGGGTGGACAGAGATAAGATTATCTCAAGTGACTTGAGAAATGATAATATATATATATATAGGGAAATCACTCCTGCTGTGAATGCAGAAGTAATCTTCTACTGCCATACACTCATTGCCATTTTTTCTTTATTTTTATCTTTATTTTATTTTTTTTAAATGGTGGGACCCACCAAGTTTTTGGGTCAGCTGCAAACTCCCAAATTTTGCTGCAACAGAAGAGATGCAAAGCCTATATATATATATATATATATATATGTTTGTATGCATGTATAAGGCTTTAGCCCTAGAAATGATTTTACTATATTATATACATATATATATATATATATATATATATATATATATATATATATATATATAGGGTTTAGCGGATGTAAAGTGACTGCACCTAAGGATTGGTGCAGTCATATAAAACTACGTCATTTTATAATGTAAAAACATTAAATATGGGGAATAATAACCATACAAAGGTGGAAATAAATGTAAAACATTAAATATGGGAAATCATAACCATACAAAGTTGGAAATAAATATAATATTTTTATTTTCTACAATTAATTTTAAATCAACGGTATCCCACCCAAAACGATTAATTTTTAGGTGACTGCACCAACGCTTATATACAGTCACATTACAAATCATTTTCCCATATATATATATATATATATATATATATATATATATATATATGGTAAAATGAATACTCGAATACAATTAATGGTATAACGCTTGGATGCATACAGGGGTTAACACGGGTTGCCAGAAGGTTTGGCTGACCAACAAGTCTAATATTTCAACTGTAAATGCAACAATTCAATTTGATGTCCCAAGAGGATAATCTATTAGTTCAAATGAAACTAAACTACACTTAAAATATGAAAATATGATCGGTTCCATGTGTAAAAAAGAAATCCTCGAAAAGAGAAAATGGACAAATGATCAAGATGGTCAGAATAAGGAGACAATTATTAATCATGATGACATGACTTTCATTAAACCTCGAGGGAGGTTCAGGTACCTGAAAATAATAAAAATGAAGATATCTCTATTAGTTATGTCTTTACATGAAAAATTTAGAACCGTAAAGATACAGTTGTCGACAACATTTTCGCAAATAATGAAAAATGAAACAATACAATAAGTTAAATTTGTTGACGAATTTAAATAGAAAAATAATTGCCCATAATATAAAGACACTATTCAAATTTAAAGTTTTTGGACCTATAATCTAAACACATGAAGGTGTAAAGCCAGTGGGGCACAAATATGCAAAAATGTAATGAGAAAACTAAAGTCGTAAGATATAAAATATGACTTATAGCATAATGATTTTGGCAAAAGTTTGGCATTTATTATATGAAATATATTCTCTTCTTGGTAGATGTGATTACCTTTAGATATCTTATTAGTCTGTCAGTACATGAAGAATTGATATGTGTCTAATGGATGTTATTATAGCCTATTTATATGGCTCATTCGATCGATGGTGAAATTTGTAATGAAACTTATATAAAAGTTGTAATGTCCCATTTGTAAACAGTTAGTTAACATACAATATGGTATTTAAAGTGCATCGTATTCAAATAAAGTAGCGGAAGACTTAACTAAAAGTATCGCTAGTAACCTATGTATTTTGTGACTTAACTTTTTTTATTTTATTTTTCCTTATGTATTGACATACATATCGTTTCTTTCACTTTACAAAAAATTGTACAATCTCATATCTGTACAGAAACTCAACTTAATAATCATATGACCAAACTTAATGGTCAATGACTATTTGAATACGATAACATATATCATTTCGGATAGAATCTTACAGACAACGTAATAGTTGAAAATTGGACAATCCATGGATAATATCCCATAATTTTGTACGGTACCTGAAATCCAAAAAAGTACAGTCCAACATATACCAAAAGAGTCCATCATATAATGACCTATAATTCATCCATGGATTCACACATATAGTGGCTCCGTGCCCATACTAACATAATTTATCCATGCTTTTTCATCACATTCATATACCTATATTTCATATCATCTATAAATTTCATAAACTTGGCATTCACTCACAAGTTACATATCAAACTAAACTATTCTATGTATATATCATACTCTTGTCCTATAATATGAGGATACAAAATCTCTCAAAATACATAACAAAACCTACAACTGTACATGATAATACAATATGCTCCATAAAACAATATATACATTCATTTTCTCGAAATAAAGCCTCCAATATAGCCCAGTCCTCTAACTCTATGTGGGCCTCTTGACTTGCGGGGGCCCATCTCTTACCATTGGAGCCATGAAATATGTCCCCAAACGGGGCGAGATTAACCATCTTAGTAAACTCAGAATTTATGGAGCAGTTTTCCACCCATGAGTTCAATTCACGCATGAAAGGTTAGTCTCCACATGGTAAGAAAAATAGCATACAACTTGAGTCAATTCCAAAATAGTTCAAATGGCTAAAGAACATACATTTATGAAATCATCACATAAGCTTCAGTTGTATATCGGCCATTTCACTGATCCAACAAACTAGTCCCTAATGTTTGTCCATTGGTCTTTTTACTAATGATACAATAATTCTATGTGAATACAATCATACCATATTACTAACACACCATTTAATCATCCACTTATAAAATCATAACTTCCGTAGAAGCCTGGTGGAACAACATGAAGGAGAAAAACTCCTTAACCATGAATTTACCTCTTGCATCTTTCCTTCCAAAGCCAAACTTTCTTTAAGCTCAATCAATCTCCTCAATATCTTTTCAAATGTCAAAGTCACCTATTCAAAGGATGACAATGCATCCATTAATACATATACCCTAATATCTATCAAGCCAATGCTTGAATATACTTAAACATGAATTTCGAATTCTCATCATTATCTTGACAAGATCAAGAATAGATATTTTTACCAAAAGATTAATCTATTGGTTTGTCTTTCACCAAGCTATAACTTGGCTGAACAACACATAGTCAATCACACAAGGAATCATTCATTAAAGTCTAATTCCAAGTCTTGAGTCCTAAGACACCTTTTCTTTATGCTTAAGAAACAAATCCAATAATGATTCCATTAATTGTTTCATTACTTGTCCTCATTTAAACAACCTTTCTTATCATATAATTTATATCAATTCAAACTCATTTCAGGTGTTAAAACATCTCAGTTCAACACTTTAACCTTTCATATGATTTTCAAAGATGATGCTTTATTTGTTTAATCATATTTCTATCATGACACAACATATCTTAACACATTTTACTTACCAATTAAAGCCCAAAATAAGTCATAGCCATTAAATCCTAATATTCAAGAATGTTCACTTTATACATTCTACCATGCACCCAAACTAAAAAAAATGTTTTCTAACCTTTCAAATACTTAGCATAGTCCTAAAATTAGGTTCCACACATCAACAACTATTAACCAAGCTTCCCACATATTTGTTCATGTCATGGCCAAATTTATAGCATAGTCCTAAAATTGTCATCACACATTTTGGTAAAGAGCTTATCTTGGTATATTGTTTAGATACACAAATTAAATCAGTTAAGATTATTACTTGAGAGGCAAGTAACTTATAAGGCAATAGCTTGATGCCTAAGAAATAGGTATGATTTGAGGAAACTCAAGCAATGGAAGAATGTAAAATGTATATTAATGTCATGGAAGAAATGAATTGGTCAATTAGATACCATAATTGGGTTGAGATAACCCCTAACTAAAGAATGCAGCAAACTGCTGCCCTTTTTTATTATTTAACCTAGTATGACAACCATCTTATAATATTAACAACTCACTCAATTCTCCACCAAATGGGACGTCTGAGATATCAAACTAAAGCAAGGATGTCTACTTTCATGTCTAAAATATGGAGATTTTCTGGGTTGAAAGTCATTCCCAAATTTTGAGAGCAGGAACATGTCCAACTTCGAAATTATATCGACAAATTTTGGTCAATTTTTATAATGGTCATATTATATATCAAATTAAATCCCTAGGAGTTTAGCTTATTATCTCAAAATTTCAGAATTTTTGGCAGGTGAAATGTTCCCAATTTAATTTTGTGGTCGTTTCCCTGTTTTAGGAAGTCCATTTTAAAGTAGTTGACTTGCGACAGGCGTATCATGAGTTATACATATCCAATCAAGGCTTAAGATATGCCATTGGAAAGCTTGAGAAGTTTGTTTTAACATAGTAAAAGATGAGAATTTATAAAGAAGAGTTGAAGTCCCCATTTTAGAAAATGTAATGACTATTTAGTGCTAAGCATTAATTAAATGTGTTTTGTGCCATGTTGATTTATGGGGAGTACATGGTAATGAGTTATAAGTAAGGTATGATATATTTTAGCAATTTATGATGCTTCCAATTCATGTATGAGTTGTGATTAAAGTATTTGAATTAAATGGATGCAGAATTCGATTTGTTAACAATAAACATAAATGAATAGAAAAGAAAATTTTTTTTTTCGTAATTTAACTCAATTACTTTTATTATAGCTGCGCTTTATGCTATAATGTATCATAACACACCGATCAGCTATAGAGGTGTTACAGTGAACATCCAGGGGGGTTATAAAATTTTAAAGTGGATATTTGACTTTTGAACTTAATATCTTCTCTCCCTCGTTCTTATATTTTATCTTTCTTTTTTTTGTAAATCTGTTAGTGGAATTTAATTCTTCTTCAATATGAAGATACTAGAATAATGCATGATATTTACCTGAACCACACAAAAGCATATCCAAAACAAGATTTCCATCACAAGAGGAGGCACAACTATTTTATATCGTTCATCAAATTTGTTCAGGAGATAATTTGGCAGACTTTGCTTTATTCAAGTTTTGAGAATCCGATATATGAGACTGAGATTTGTAGACTCTAAGACATTAAATGATGTTATAATCAGAAGGAGTAAAATATGTGCTACACTCTTTTTTCCTTCATCGAAGGTTTTGTCCCATTGAGTTTTCCTGGTAAGATTTTTAATAAGGTAGCTTACGATACGTATTTTTAGAAATGCATAGTCTTTTTTCTGGATTAGTGTTTTTTCCCATAGGATTTTTTCCTAGTAAGATTTTAATGAGGTATATTATCTTAATGGACATCAAAGAAGGAGTGTTATAAATAATATTATCGTGGATGTCAAACTCCCAAAGAAATAATGTGTAACTTTTGTAGCTTCTAATACGTAATTAAGAGGATTCAATTTTGTCATTTATTTTATTGTAACTCATTATAGTAGAAGGTCTATAATAGAGAATATGTACATATCTTATACACTGACAACACAAGATAATGAAAATTACCCTTATTTCATTTTAGTCCTGATTTTTCTCTCTCTTCCTTATCTTGCCTTTATTATATTGTTAGTTTCATAACATTTACATCTTTATCTAAAAGTGTCATGTAGAAATGTATAATAAATAGTATATATTGTATCCAATATATGATAACATGCAACCGATTACAATCATAATGAAAGGAAGAAGGTTCAAAATAGCCCAAGCATCTCCATCCTCAAAAGTTGCACCTAGTTACTTACTTAGGAGCCCCAATGATGTGCCTCTGGCAAGTGTGGTTTTCCAAATTGGAAATTAAAAGAATTGAGTAATTAAATACATATTTTCTTATTATATTGATTCTTTTATGTTAATGATACTTTTCACCTATTGTTGTGTTTTTTACAGGAAAAAGAAGTGAAAAATTATACAAAGCCTGTTAACGCAATTCCACTCGGGTGCAGAAGAGTACAAATTCCAGCAACATGGCGCGGACCAGCACAACACTGGCGCAAACCCGCGCCAGTTTACGAACTCTACACTGGAGCTTTGCAAGTGTTTCTTGGGAATTCCACAATTTGGCAATAGCATGGCGCAACCTAGCGCCAATATGAAGCTCCCAGGCACCAAAAGTGGTGCCTCCTAGCACCAAAAGTGGCGCCTCCTAGCGCCAAGAATGTGAAGCCTAGTGGCGCCAAAATGGCGCCCACTAGCACCACTTTACGAGAACCGAGTTCCGTCTTTTACAAATTGGCAGAAGCATGGCGCTAACCAGAGCCATACCGACGCCAACTGGAGCCGGTTTGCGGGAAAGAAACTTCGTGCTGTCCGAGGGTATTTTTGGAAGAATGAAAAGAGGCCTATAAATAGACCCTCTTGGCAGAACCCTATGGATCACACATTCTCCGGAGGAAAGCTGACGGCTATGCTCAGTGGATTCTTCCACAGATCATCGTTTTCATCTTCTTCTATTTTTATTTTATGTTCTTGTTGAATATTGGATTTCTAGCCATGTTAATGTTTGGCTAGGTCTTTTTATTGTAGTCAGGGTCACGATCCATATGTGAACCCTTGATACAAAGGATTGATTTATCTTTATTCGTTCATATAATTATCTTTATCACTACTCTGTGTTAATTTTATATTTTCTTTGTTAGAATTGATCACTCTAATAGTTGATAATAGTCTGAGGATTAGAACCCTAGATAGGAATATTGGAGTTTTTGATCTTGAAAGGAGGTTAGATAACGGTTCGTATGCATGCTAGGAATAGATGTGTATTGAATTGTGGATGCCTAAATTATTGAGTTTATTGCTTAATAACATGAGGAACATTGCAAGGAATTGGGGTTCCAATTGGGTTTAAAGGGTTAACCTTGCAAGGAATTGAGGGTTAACTATTAATATTTTTAGATAATAATTTATCTGAGTAATTTTATAAATGATTATTGTAAATCAGTCCGGAGTAAAAAGCGGGGATCATTTGGTGAATCAACCCTGACTACAATGCTTTTATCATATTTCTTAAATCAATTATCATCGTTATTTTATTATTTTATTTCTCAAAACAAAAATACAAAAATAAGTCTTTACTTTTAATTTCACCCAAATCGACAATATTTGTCACCAACCCTTTTGAATTCTTCCATTTTTAAAGAACACGATTATTTGATATTCGATCTCAATCCCTCTGGAGACGAACTTTTCTTATCATTATATTACTTGTGCGATCGGTATACTTGCCAGTGAGCATCACTCAACCTCACAAAATTTAAGGACCTAGGCTCCTTATCTCGGTAAGCAGATACTAGTCTACTAAAAAACACAAGATGAATGAGTAGTTTCTCTCCTTTTTTTTGGGGGGGGGGGGGGGGATTAAGTAGTTTCTCAGATTTTGGAGTGGTGCCAGGTGTGGAACTAGTGCAAAATAACTTATAATTATGCACTTGAGAATTGCTCAAGTTTCATGCCACCCCTTCACTTCATAGGATTTATGAGAAGCTGAAATAATTGAACAATGTTTTAAAGTAAGAAATGATTATCATAGAATGAATATACAAAATTTAATTGACTAATATGCGGGAAAAAAATATATATTATTATTATTTTAATAAAAATTTACGAAAACATAGTCATTTTGAATCAATTTACGAATCTATTGCACTGAGTCGTGCTGCTCGTGCACGCAACAAGTTGCGCCTTACTGAGGCTCCAATGGTGCAAAGTAACGCCCTACACTGGCGCGACCGATCGCTCCCTAACTAGGCGCAACTTTGCATCATTCACGCGATGATACGTGGTGCAAAAGTTAATATTCTGACTGCAAAATTTCGAAAGATCATAACTTTCGACTCAGATATCCGAATCAAATTTTTTATTCCATATAACTTTTTGAGAATTGCGTGTGACAATTTCAAAAAGAGGATTTGGTCAAATAAATTTTCCGAAAAATGAGTCCATATTATATTATATTATCATTTTTTTTAAAATATTTTAAAAATTACATCCCGCTCGCACTCTCGTCCACTTTTATTGTTATTCTCAACAAAGACAAAGAAATCACACTCTCTCACTGTGTCTCCGAGCTCCTATCTCTGTTCAATGAGTGGAGCTAGCAAGATAGAACCACGTATCAATGATGGAGATTTGGTCAAAAAAATTCGGACACCCGAGTAATAGTCCATGCAATCAATTACATGAGCTCAATCTTCGCATGTAACTTTTTTTATTATATGGAATAAAAAAGAGCACTTGATTCGGCCACTCAAGTCAAAATTTATGGCTTTCCGAAGTTTTATGGTAAAATATCTTAAATTCGAAAAAAATTGAAAACTTTTTGTCCAAATCCCTATCAATCAGATATTATTGAGTAGATATCGAAAAATTATGTGGAATAATAAAAAACCACCTGATTCGGATACACGAGTCAAAAGTTACGGCCTTCCGAAGTTTTACGATCAAAATATTGACTTTTTGTTAGGGGTGTGTAGGGTTGGCAAAAACGAGTCAACCCGTCGGGTTGGCTAGTAACCCGTCAAAAAATGAGCTGGGTTGGGTTGGCATAAATGAGCTGCCAACCCAAGCCAACCCGGACAAAAACGAGCTAGCTCACGGGTCAAACGGGCCAGCTCGCGGGTTGGGTATTTTTTTAATTAAAAAATAATATAAAAAACTGCCTACTTCTCAGATTCTTTCATCGTCAGTCGTCACCACTGAGCAAGCATATCAGTATCAGATTTGAACTTTTAAACCCTAACTCAATATGTTTCATTCGTTTGGAAAATTCTTCCTTCCATCTTCGCTGTTGATTTAACTTATTTCTCAGCTCTTTTCTTTAATTCTCTTTACATTATCCTTGTCTAAAAAATCGCTCACCAGCAACCATATTCCTCAGCCATTCTCGAGTCTCGACCAAGCCTTTTCTTGGTTGCCTTACCCAAGTTGAAAGCACACCCATCCTCACGCATACCAAGCTCACCCATCTTCACCCACTCTTCGCCAGTTAAGTTAAGCTTCTATTTTTTTTTTGTGTTCATTTTGTCGCATGTGGGTACCATACTTAGCTTCAAGTCTTGGTTTTCATTCACTTGTTGTTGTTGATATGCTTGAGTAGTCATGAAGTTCTGGTTTTTGCAGCATCCTGATGTGCTACTCGAACCCCTAATTTTGAAAACCCCTTTTTCGACCAACCCGCAAGCCAACTTATGTGAGCCATTTTTTCGAGTCAACCTGCGAGCCAACCCTAACCCGACTCAGGTCAGGTTGGGTTGGATTTTCTGGCTCATTTTTTTTTTGAGCCAACCCTAACCCGACTCATTTTTTCGATTTACAAATGGGTTGGGTCGGGTCGAGTTGGGTTGGCCCGTTTTGCCAACCCTAGGGGTGTGCATGGAGCGATTCATAACCGGTTTTAAACGATTTGGTTTTCAAAACGAACCGGTTTTCTTCTTTTAAAATCGGTTTTTAATTTTCTAAACTGGTTTTAAACCGGTTCCAAAACCATTTTATGGTTTATAACCGGTTTTGATTTTAAAACCGGTTTTAAATCAAAACTGGTTATGAACCATAAACCGGTTATCAAGTTCAAAACCGATTTTTTAACAACTTCAAAATCGATTTTTGATTAATTGTGCTATTTTTATAAGTAGTCGTTTGTTTCTCCCGGTTATAGGTAGTTGACCAACTATTTCTTGCAAGAATCTTCATTATTTTTGAACTCTCTGGACGAAATGATTCTTATAGAAATTGTTTCACGTTGTTTTGAGAGTGATTGGTAGAAGAATAATTAAATTATTTTAAACTTATAAAAAAATTGCTCTTCTTTCTCTCAAGATTTATGTTACTTAGAGTTTCATTTGAAATGACTGAGGAAGGTCTGGGTAGGGGGTGTTCAAAATGTCCAAAAAAACTAAACCAATCCATAACCAAATTGCTCCACACTTTAAAAATCGATTTCATATGAAACTGCATTTTATTTTAGAGAAAATATCATTTTCGGTTCTCAGCAAATTTTACGATGTCCGCTTTAGTCCTTAGCAAATAAAAAAGCTATTTGTGGTCCCAAAGAAATCCAAAGTGAACCCATTTTAGTCCTTTTGAGGGACTAATATGGGTATATCACGGTTTCAACTAAATGGGTCCATTTTGAATTTCTTAGGGACCACAAATAATTTTTTATTTACTAGGGTTTAAAGCGGAAATCATAAAATTTGCTGAGGACAAAAAATATATTTACTCTTTATTTTATCACCATTGGTGAAACTGGAACTTCTGAAATACTAAGTCCAACTCTTGATGCAGATAATGGCCAGTTTGTCTGCACATTAGTTTTGCTCCCAAAAGTGAAAAACATTAAAATAATAATAATAATAATAATAATAATAATTTGTATAGTAAAGATCTTGCAACTCAATTGAAAGTGGCCTCTACATATAAAAAAATAATAATTGTTTTCTAATTTTATAATGGAATTTAGATTGTTAGATGTATTACTTTCGAAATTCGTAAAAGTATCTCATCAACCGCATGAAATGCAGCCAACTGTCCCTATTGGACGCCATAACAACAGTTGCAACCAAACAACCGCATCAAGCATTTTATTTTATAAATTAATTATTTATCAAATCATAAAAATAATTGATTATCCATAATTAAATTGCTCTACAATTAAAAAATAAATAAGTAAATCCATTATGAGTTGTCCTTTTATGATGTTGATCCATCATCTTGAACATCTCAGAAACGTTAAGTGAGTTGATTGATTTCATTGCCAATTCTGTTATGATTTTTTAACTTCATCTTTGTCATTTCAAAGCCTTCGCCTTGTCAAGTTGAGTTTACCCGGAGGTTTGTATGTGGTTTTTTTTTGTGTTTTGAAAAATAAAATTGTGACGTTAGATAAGAAGTGTTTTCTTAGGTTACGACCTTTCGATTTATGTGTAATTTTTTTTTAATAAATATTTTCTAATTGAGCTGCTTAACTTTTTTTGCTAGTTTATTATTTGGAAGTTTGAGTCAATTGACTAATATAATAGGCATGATAAAATATAATACTTATTTAATTTGTTCTTTTTTTTTGGTGAAATATTTAATTTGTTCTTTAATTGTAGAGCAGTTTGGTTATGGATAACCAATTATTTTTATGGTTTGGTAAATAATCAATTTATAAAATAAGATGCAGTTTCATATGACACCGATTTTTTAAATGTGGAGCAGTTTGGTTATGGATTGGTTTGATTCTTTTGGAAATTTTGCACACACCTATTTTTTGTGTCACATGTCATTGTGTGAACGTGTAAAGTCGTGCCTGGATGAAGCGGACTGCTATAAATTCATAAATTGCTTTCAAACTATTATGTTTTTGTATTTTTTTATTTAAATAATAATATATTAATTTTTTTTTGCCAGTTGTGTAATTATTATATATATATATATATATATATATATATTCCTCCAATTGAAAACTTTAATTGGTTTTCTTATATGATCAATTAAATTTAAAAGTGCAAATTGCTTAAGTAGGTCTGCAAGTATAGGGACAAAACTAGTTAAAACAATTGATCCGATCGAAAATACAAACTTCGGTCACGCCAAATCTACCAAAACACCAAAGTTGAAAAGAAACATATTGAACTTGCAATATAAGTATTGCCAATTTTAGAGATGAAAATCGTAACATCTAGCTTCAAACGTATTCTTACATGATGTTTTGGATTAGTTTCTTAGGTCCAACATTAGAGCCCAATCCATCATATAAGACAAAAATGTCCCTATCACTCAATATTTCCCTCATATAGCATGTAACGTGACTGTGATATGAAGCCTTTCCTAGGAAAATATTTTTGGTATTCGCTTTGTATCGAACACTTATTATATCATTTATTAAATATAGCAAAAAGTAACACTTTTAAACTATCTTTACCTATATGATTACTTTCAACTACATCCCTTATTTTTCCTATTGGGGTAAAGGAGTTGGTATTCCCCTTGGATCCAAAATGGTAATTTTCAACATAACTTGTCGATACGATGCAAAAAATTCATATTTGAGTTGATCTATTTTTAAATTCGGGCCGTGCGTGTCAATCCACTAATATAAAATTAACCCGCTTTAATTTTTTTTTTTGTAGATTATTCTTTTTTTATAAATTATTCGTGTTATGTCGTATCGTAAATAAATTATTCATGTTTTATCATCGTATCAATCCGCATAATAAATAATACAAATTGTGGTTGATAGATTATTAATGTCAAGTTGTATCATGTCAACCGAATAATAATTTATACATTATAAGTTTATAAATTATTTGTGTATATCATGTCAAATCATAAAATAAGTAGGTCGTATTTGTGTCAACAATTTGAATTTGATTTCCTATTCGTATTAAGTGAGTTCATGTTCCTATTGAATTCGTATTGTATGATGTTAGGACTATGGACCCGAATTGCCACCTCAATTATGCATGGTGTGGGAACAGGGTTAACGAATTTATTTTTTTTTTATAGTAAAACAGGGTTAACGATTTAAGCACCCAATTCATGACACATCAAAATATTCCAACAGGCTACAAATCATATATTCACACATGTATATAGACCTTTTGACCATTCACTATTTACACCTTGCACCCTCATAGAGCATTCACCTTTATCCCCTCGCTTAAACCGAGCCACTACACACATTAACTCCATCGTTTAAAAAAACGATTTTGACATACTACGACATATTTTGATATTAAATAATATTTTTAATTTATGTAATGCATATTATATTTAATATTCAATAATTTAACAAAAAAATAAAAATAAACTTATAATATTCATTAATTATGCAAATAAACATAAGATATCTTAAACATTTATATTAAACTCAATAAAATGGTAATTGTAATCCAACGAATCAAATAGTCGGAACTAAAAAATTTATTTTTTTCTGCCAATTTTTTTTTCTCTTCTTTAATGTGTAATGATCTAATTATTAAAATGTACTGAATTTAGGTGCAACAGTAGCACAAAATATTTATTCCTAATCAACAGAATTGAGTCTTAGTTTCTTATATAGCTACTCAACTCGTTGATATAATACTGAGATTTGACCAATCATAATGACTTTATATACTGAGATTTCCCTTTGGGTTGGACATCCACTCATACCCACCATTCCAAATAATATAGCTTTTTTATATTTCTTAAAGCTTATGCTAAATTCTTCATATTTTTAAACAAATATATATGTAATTTTAAATTTCTAATGACTAATTTAAATTTTATGAAATAAATGGCGAATATTCCACCTCATTAACTCTTGGAGAGTAACCTCTTCTCCCCGACATGAATCAACCCCTTTAAATCAAATCGGAGCGTCAATGAGGAGCCGTTTCCCATCCAACGGCCAAGACGAGCGCTTCCCTTTTCTCTCCCAACGTCTAATTTCAATTTTTTCTCCCTCAACCCCAACGGTCACATAATCTCAAAATACAAATAATTTCCTATTTCACGCTCTATACACAGCACACAACGCTCTCAATCAATAGAAAAAAATAAAATAAAAAATCACCAGAAAAGAAAGAAAGAAAGAACCAGATTCCAAAACCTTTGAATCTTCTTCTTAACCTTGGAAGCTTCGTTTCAAAGTTCACGTGTGGAACCTCACAATAACAAATTAACCATGAGCATTCTTCACAACAGCAACAGCAGCAACAACTCTTCCACACAGGTTCACGTGTGGAACAACGCCGCATTCGACGGCTTCGAACATTACACATTGAAGAGTTCTTGGTCTTCCTCTTCCGATTGCACAAAAGAAAACCTGAGCCCCGCCGCACTCAATTCCTCCCCGAAACCCGTTCTTCGAAACTCCCACTCCAAATTCGCAAAGAACAAGAACAAGGGTTTCGGTTCCGAACAAAAACGCGACGCGAAAGAAATCGACGATGAGATCGAAAACATCGAGAACGAGATCAAGCGTCTCTCGAAGAGGCTCGAAGGGCTTCGTCTCGAGAAAGTTGAGAGAATCGCGTTTGAAAAGCGCGGTGGTGGTGGCAGGGTTGTCGCTGCAAAGTTCATGGAACCGAAACCGAAACAAAACGCCGTCGTTTCGGCGAAGAAGGTCGAGGAAACTCCGAAATCGAAGGTTGTTAATTCTCGTCGAGGCGTGAGTTTGGGGCCGGCGGAGATCGTTTCGCGTGTTGCTCCGCCGCAACCGCCTCCGGGAAAGGCTGATTTCACCCCTCTTACGGGTCGCCGGAAATCGTGCTTCTGGAAGCTGGAAGATGTGAAAGAAGACAAAGAAGAAGGGAAGGAAGTTAGTGAAAGAAAGAAAAGTGTGATTCATAGTGTTGGTGGATCAAGAAAGTGTGTGAAGAAGAAAGACGATTCGGTTGAGCCAAAGAAGTTGATGTTCAAGGAAGGGGAAAAATCAGTGTCTGTGAGTAGTAATAAGAAAGGGAGGGTTGTTGCGAGCCGTTACAACAAATCTAGTGAAGCGAGGAAGAGGTCACTGCCGGAGAGTAACAATGGAAGCGAGGTTGTTAAAGTGAAGAAGAGGTGGGAGATTCCTTCAGAGGCTGTTAATGGGGTTGTGTTGCTTCCGAAGATTAGAACGCTTCAGCGTTGTGGTAATGATGAGAATGAGAGTCCTAGAGATTCTGGTCCTGCAAAAAGAGTTGCAGAGTTGATAGGGAAAAGGTCTTATTTTTGCCCTGATGAGAATGCTGAAGGATCTGTTTGTCAAGTTCTGAGTTTTGCTGAAGAAGAAGAAGGGTAATGAATTAATGGTATGGTTAGGGTATTAAATTGTGGTTTGAGGTTGATATCATGTGGCAGATTGCAATGTTGTTGCTACTGCACCAAGTGATTGGTCCCCCAATTTTAAATTCTGATTGTGATAATGATTTGTTTGGTTCTTGCTGATATAGATATATGGGCCAAACCAAATGGGGTCTGGGAGGAAACAATTTACTGGTTTAGACTTGCTTTTTATATGTTCTGAAATAATAGGCTAAACATTCTCGTGCTTTGTAATTGTATATCATTTTCTTCTTAATATGCAATGAGTAAAATGAGTGTCTGATGATTCTCTGATTCATTTTGATTTGGTATTACTGAGGACTATTTCCTCTTTTTTGGAAGGGTGTCTTTTGGGGTTTGGTATTTCTGTAGGCTTATGGGATCATGGTCTGTGTATATGGAATTTGGCAAATTCATTCAATTTTATTTTACTTTTTTTTTGTTCGGCGCGGGGGAGGGTAAGGTTCTCTGGTTGTTGTGGAGGCTCTGCCTGTGGACACTACTACTATGTGAAATTGTGGCATCCATTGGTTAATGCAGTGCAACAAAGCTTACTTGTTAAGTAATAGTAAAATGGATATTTCGGGGAGGCTCCTTTGCTGCCAAATTCTTTTGGATGTTTTATTTCCTTTGGATGAATGAGATCTTCCACTTTGTTGTTCTGTTTATAATGGTCGGTTCGTGAATTTTATACTTGTGAATGAAGTTCTATTAGAGTCAAGTGACAGAGAGGAAATTTAAGTATGTGATGTGATCAGGATGCAACAATTCATACAAAAGAACTTACCATGTTAAAAGGTAGATGACCTTTAATTTTCTGGTTTAGACTTGCTTTTTATATGTTCTGAAATAATAGGCTAAACATTTCTCGTGCTTTTTAATTGTATATCATTTTCTTCTTAATATGCAATGTGTAAAATGAGTGTGTGATTCTCTGATTCATTTTTCATTTGATATTACTGAGGACTCTTTCTTCTTTTTTGGGGAAGGGTGTCTTTTGGGGTTTGTTATTTCTGTAGAATTATGGGATTATGGTCTGTGTATATGGAATTTGGCAAATTCATTCAATGTTTTTATTTTTGAGATTCTGTGGTTGTTGTGGGAGGCTCTACCCATGGGCACTACTAATATCTGAAATTGTGGCATCAATTGGTTAATGCAATGCAACAAAGACTACTTGTTTAGCAAAATGGATATTTTGGGGAGGCTCCTTTGCTGCCATATTCATTTAGATGTTTTATTTCCTTTGGATTAATGAGATCTTCCACTTAGTTGTTCTGTTTGTAATGGTGGGTTCGTGAATTTTATACTTGTGAATGAAGTTCTACTAGAGTCAAGTGACAGCGAGGAAATTTGAGTATGTGCTGTGATCAGGATGCAACAATCATACAAAATAACTTACCAAGTTAAAAGGTAGATGACCTTTAATTGTAAAGCCATCGCTTTTTTTCTGTAAGAATAATAACCACTTAAAGGCCCCAATATCCTAAGAGCAATCCCCTACAAAATATAAAAAAATGCTCGATTTAGTTTGTTCTGTCATATCTATGAATGACTTGAAGTTGGGCGATATAGAACAATGAAAAATACCTCTCTATGTGAATGGATCCATCAATTTCATTTTATTTACTGATTCGCAAATGAAATTCTCTTTTGAAATATTTATCACTTATCACGGTTGAAAAATTTTCATTTTATTTATAGGGTTTTATAATTCTCATGTAACATGAGAATTGAAATATCATGTTGTAGAGATAAAAAACATGTGGGAACTATATATTAGAAAAAATTATTTGTAGGACCCACATCAGCACGGAAATCGAAGGGTGTAGGAAGATTGCAATTCTCATGTTACATGAGAATTATAATACCCTTATTTATATTATGTCTATGATTTATTTTTCATAAATATTTAAATTTATACACTTTTTTATTATTTAAAGTGAAAATTTTGTTGAAGGAAAAATTTGGACCGAGATAAGCCTAACCTAGCTCGTTGAGTTATAGGGGGTTAAGGCTAGAAGTACAAAATTAGGTGTTCCCAACTTAAATTTTTTTCTTATATATTTTTACTTTTTTCTCATTTTTAAATAGTTGGGACAAAATTAGGTGTTCACAGTTTGTACATAAATACACAAGTGAAAATATACACAAAATTTTATTATAATAAAAATTTAATTTTACTATATTTGCTAAGTTTCTTTATTAAAGGATGTTATCACATGATATTTTTCACGAGGAGTCATAATATCACCATTTCTTACAACAATACTATTGAAAAACCAAAAGGAATGATGGAAAAATTATTTTAATACCAGCATTGAACAACTATTTTTAGTATGTTATATAAAGACTGATAAAGATTATTATAACCCTAAAAATAAATTAAAATTACAAAAATACTATGATTTTTATCCCAAAACGACGTTGTTTCGATGAACATTAGATAAAGTTATCTAAAGTAACATTATAAAAAACAAATCCAACAAAGAAACGTGGTGAAGGGCTGTCGGTTCCGAAACATGACTTAAGAAATATAAAATAAAAGCAACTAAAGAAACTTAGCCTTAGCCATACTTTTAAAAAGCTATATCATTGGATAAAAAAAAGGTACCAATATGTATTACTAAAATAATAAAAAAAAACTCAACTAAGCAAAACCATGATCCCCATTCTATCCTTACCTCCCTTTTTGGCAGAGTCTTACGGCCTCAATTTTTTTTAATTGCTTAAATAGGGATCATAATTTAAATAATTTCAATCTTTTTTTTAAGAAATTTGGGACAAAATTAGGTGTTCCCAACTTAATTTTTTTTCTTATATATTATTACTTTTTTCGTCATTTTTAAATAGTTGGGAAAAAATTAGATGTTCACAGTTTGTACATAAATACGCAAGTGAAAATATACACAAAATTTTATTATAATAAAAATTTAATTTTACTATATTTGCTAAGTTTCTTTATTAAAGGATGCTATCACATGATATTTTTCACGAGGAGTCATAACATCACCATTTCTTACAACAATACTATTGAAAAACCAAGAGGAATGATGGAAAAATTATTTTAATACCAGTATTTAACAAATATTTTTAGTATGTTATATATTTGAAAGTTAAAATCATTGATTTTCTTCAATTACTACCATTATAAAAATATTTTTATTATATTGTTTACAAAATTGATTTTCTTCAATTACTACCATTATAAAAATATTTTTACTTATTATTGTCCACAAAACTACTAAGGTACATTGCATACAGTATGTCTTAGTGCAAATTTAACACTCTTATAAAATATTCTAAAAAAATTATAAATTTCTCATAATTTGATTTTTTAATAAAATAATATTTGTATACAAATATACAAGTAAAAATATAAACAAAATTTTAATATAAGAAAATTTAATTTGACGATATTTGATAAGCTTCGTTATTAAAGGATGCCATCAAATGATATATTTTTTTCACCAGAAGTCATAATAACACCATTCCTAATAGCAATTCTAGTGAAAAATCAAAAGGAAGATGTGAAAATGATCTTAATACCAGCATTAAACAACTATTTTTTGTATGTTATATATTTTAAAGTTAAATCTTTGATTTTCTTCGCTTACCAAAAAAAAATCTTTGATTTTCTTCAATTACTACCGTTATACAAAACTTTGTACTTTTTAAGGAGTCTGGGCACAGATGATCAGGAATTTGAGCCCCTTAACCGGAGATCTTGAGTTTGAGCCCTAGTAATGCTTTGGGAGAGCTTCCTGCTTAACCAAGGTACATTACATACAATATGTTTCAAGGAAAATTTAACACTTTTATAAAATATTATACAAAAAATGTAAAATTTTCATAAATTAATTTTTTTAGCAAAGTGATATTTGTACCCAAATACACAAGTGAAAATGTAAACAAAATTTTAATATAACTAAAAATTTGATTTTATTATATTTGCTAAGTTTCGTTGTTAAAGGATGCGATCATGTGATGATTTTTTCACCGAGAGTCATAACAACACCATTCTTGATAGAAATTCTAGTGAAAAAACAAAAGGAATGATAAAATTATCTTAATACCAACATTGAACAATTATTTTTAGTATGTTATATATTTGAAAATTAAATCATTGGTTTTCTTCAATTACTACCATCATACAAAACTTTTTACTTATTATTATCCATAAAACTACCAATGTGCATTTTATACAGTATATGTTTCGGTGCAAATTTGGATATACAAATATGCTTAAACGTCAATAGAAAATTTCATTTTTACTGATGCGTAAATGAAATTCTCTGTTGAAACATTTATCACTTATCACTGTTGAAAAATTTCATTTTATATATATTATGTTTATGATTTATTTTTCATAAATATTTAAATTTATATACTTTTTTATTATTTAAAGTGAAAATTTTGTTGAAGGAAAAATTTGGCCTGAGATAAGCCTAACCTAACTCATTGAGTTATAGGGGTTAAG
Source organism: Gastrolobium villosum (assembly GCA_032173675.1). Lineage (NCBI taxonomy): Eukaryota > Viridiplantae > Streptophyta > Magnoliopsida > Fabales > Fabaceae > Gastrolobium > Gastrolobium villosum. The sequence goes on from JAVKPL010012695.1 coordinate 36,737, forward strand.
ACTAGAAAAATGTCTTACCAAAGAAAGACCCTAAAAAGATTAGGGTCAAATATAGATTTTTGAGGGCTGGCTCGCGAGCTTCAGCCATATATGACAACTCTAGCATCGTGCGGTCTAACTTGCAATGGTTCCAAATTCTACTCAAATCATTAGCCATATCAAGAGAAGCATAGCGGACAAGCAATTCACTGTTGCCCTAATGCATTTTTGTGACATTCCTTCTCCAATTTCTTTCAGAATAACTATGACTTTATCTTTCAGTCCCTCAGCAATATAGCACCTAACCAAAAACGTTAGGACATGAATATCAGGGGTGCAAACCTTGAGATTTCATAGCATTGTTAGTTGGAAATTTTTGTAAGAGTAAACACCCTTTGTGGTCCCTGGCAATATCTATGAAATCCTTTTTAGTCCCTGACAATAAAAAAGGATCAAATTGGTCCCTAAAATTATGAAAAAATGGCCACTTTAGTCCTTCTATCAATTGTAATAAGTACTCCTTGGTCCTTTTTTCATCATTTTAGGGACCAATTTGGTCCTTTTTTATTACCAGGGACTAAAAAAGATTTCGTGGATATTTCAAGAGACCAAAAAGGTATTTACTCTTTTTGTAATTCTTATTGGGAATGGGCTGAATACAATGGGAAGTGCAAGTAAAAATAACCCAAAATGCAAAGAATGGACCCAATAAGGTATTTGGGTTGATAATGGCATATTTGTAATTTATGTGATATTTTTTCTCTACTATTTGAGCCAGCATAGCATAATTGTAATAAAAAACGCTTAGATGGAAAAGTGAGAACCGTTGGATGCTCTTTTGATCTAATGGATAGAAACGCTTGGAGATTCAGTTTAAATCAGAATATATGTCCGTAAAACTCTCCTATAAAGTTATTAAAAAATGGCTTAAACTACGGTCCTGTTGCAGCAAAACCATAAATTTTTCCAGTTGATACATTGATCTTTGCGCTTTCTTTTCCCTTTTTTTTTTAAAAAAAAAAACATGGGCCCATCGGCTTTTTGTGTCAATAGGAAATGTTTATGGTTTCATGTAACATAACCCTCCCTCATTTTCCCCTAAAAAAAATTCCTTTAAAATAAGTTATTTTAGACACACTATGTACCACCTAATTCTCAGATAAGATGTGACATTTTGGGCATAATATTTTTTCAATGAATTTCCAATCCCACTAAAATCTTGTTTCTTTTTCTTTTTTAGTAAACTTTTCTTTTTTAGTTACAATTATGAGATCCATGCATGCCTCAACTAAGTTTTCTTCTTTGGTAGTTAAATTGAAAACTTTGAAGCAGGATTATCATATTTCAATATATATTTTGTTTTTGTATGAAAATTGTTATTTATAAATAAATTGGTTGAGATATAATGTAAAATACGTAAACTAATAAAATATGTCTTTCTAAAAAATATCATGTGTATGTCCGTGCTTTTAAAAATTAAAATATTGACAAGGCTCTTTAATTTAAAATATATCTTCAATTGCTTATTAAAATTGAAGATATATTTATTTATAATTTTATTTAATTTAAATTACAATGTAATCTTAATTAACTTTTCAAATTTAAAGACACTCTTATTATATAATTTTAATATTAACTAGTTATAAATAAATGTTTAAGTGAATAATAACATTATTTGTCAAAGTGGTAGGCGATGGCACCATGACATCTTGATCCACTCTTTGGGAACAATATTTTCAAAGAGTTGATAAATGCTTCTTCTTCGTGTGGTAAACAAACCTGATTCTACCATCATGGGTTCATCTCTGTTTGGAGGTAGCGAATTGTCACATGGTTGCAAGAGAGAGTCTTGCTGCCACATGTAAAAAAAACACCGGGTCAAAAGGCAAGAAAAAAAGAAAGGGAATAGGCAAAAAGTGTGAAAGAGAAAGATTTGTTCTGGATAGAAAAAGAATTTGAATTTTATTCTCGCTAAATATATTTTTAAGGAAAGGATAAAAAAAAATTAATTGTAATTAAATCTCGATTCAAGATTAGTTTCATAATCCGTTTAAAGAGTTTGTAAAGAATCTTGGGATACACCACCCTAAAAGCTAGTTCAAAGGGTGGGAGTGTCCAAGGCCTTATAAAGGCCACATTAGTTGTTCATCCAACCAATGTGGGACCACATTATGGAATTATCTAAAGACCCAACTTATCTGAAAGAGATAATTATGATAATTGTACCAAAAAAGAGAGAGAAAGAAATGGATAAAAAAATGCAATATGAATTATTTTCATCAATGTCATTTTCTGAACTATGCATCCTAATAGAGTAAGACTACAATTTTTATTTTTTTAGATTTCTCTAATTGTTTATTGATTACACTGGTCGAGTCGGACAAAATTACAAAGTCAATAAAATTTTCCCTGCCAAAATATTAATATAACTATGTATTCAAAACTCGAAAGTATTAATTAAACTAAAAAAACTCTTTAGCAATTAATTTCCATCCTTTGATGGTAGTAAAAATATAGTTTGTGTTTATAGGAAGGACGAACCTTTACTTTGGCGCCTATGAGTCCTACATGTGAGGGGGTGACACAAGGGATAATGAAAGAAGATTATTGAGAAAACTTTGCCCCTTCTTTTCATATCAATCCCCTCTCAATGCTCCGAAATTTCAGAATTCTATTTTTCTCTTTTAACTTTTTGGACCTTCAAATCATAATCTTTAAGTAGTTTCTTATCTTTATTTTGTTTTCGAAAATATTTAGAAAACTTGATATAAAAATGCAATGACATCACATTTAGAAAAAATATCAGACAACATTATTACTTTAATGTTATCATTAGCAAATTCGTGTCTTTTTAATTTTAGGAGTTTATACTTCTTATGTAACATAAGATGAGATATTTTGCAGCACACACACATTCAGGTGGGCCCCATTGGAAAATAAAATAAAATAAAAATTAAAATTACTGGCACGCAAAATGGTGTGAATGTAGCATGAGAAGACATTTCTTATGTTACATAAGAAGTATAAACCCCTTAATTTTATTGCTAAAAACAGTTTTTCAATTTTTAGAAGAAAAAAATCAAAACTAAAATTATTTGAAAAGAGTTGTTTTGTAAAAATTATAACTGATTTTTTAGTTTTTAAAACTAAAATTGAAGAATAATTTCGAAATGTTCTCAAAAGTTACATTCATAAATTTATTTATTTTTTAATATCCGTTTTCAAAATTCATATTATAAACAGTTTTAAAGAATAAAAAAAAAGGATGGAGATCACTAAGCATGAAAGATGTAAAACTGAGCAAATATAAATTCTTAAGGAAAGTTTAAATGGGTCAATGACATTAGCAAAAACAATGGATCAATGTTATCCATCTCTAACAAGGTCAGCGCGACACTTGGGCTAGTATCAAAATTGCATCATGGCTTCACCCAGCATCCTCTTCACTATAATCTATCTCTGATATAATGGACCTAACTAACGACTGAATTGAAATATAACCATCCAAACTATAAAAAAAATATACATATATACAATTAGAAATTGATAAAAATGCGTAACTTCCCCTACACTCCCACCTCACTATATGCATCTCAAAAGGAACCAATTCATTACACGTCACCCCACTCTCTTTCCCTTATTCTTATTCCTCCTTTTGTAAACCAGCATTGGGGCAATTCTTGGACCTTGTCCTTCTCTCCTACAGATGGGCTTCCTGTTGTTGGACTATTTGTTGCAATACCCGTAGATGGGCTGGCTATTGTCTCGGCATTCCTCCTAACAATTTCCTCGACTTGTCCTTCCTCTCCTACAGATGGGCTTCCTGTTGTTGGACTATTTGTTGCAATACCCGTAGATGGGCTGGCTATTGCTGGCTAACAATTTCCTTGTCCTTCCTCTCCTACAGATGGGCTTCCTGTTGTTGGACTATTTGTTGCAATACCCGTAGATGGGCTGGCTATTGTCTCGGCATTCCTCCTAACAATTTCCTCGACCAGCGTCACAAATGCCACTCTCCACTGAGTGAGTTGTGCATCAGAACTGAATAACTTATGCATTGCACTTAACTCATCAGGAGTTGCCTTTTTCAAAAATCCATGTAGCACCAATTTCATTTCTTCAAACGAATCATAACTTCCTCCTATGTTATCTTGCTTCTTCCTTTTTAAATTTACACTTCCTCCTATGTTATCTTGCTTCTTCCTTTTTAAATTTACACCAGAAAGTTTGGTCTTCACATCACCTAGAGAGTTACTTGTACCATGAGTTATATTACACTCATCAACGGCAGTGCCTGAGGATTCAGAGAGCACTTTTTTGTTATTCCAGTACTCTTTGCATTGATGACTGGGATCTTGAGCTTCAATGGCCTTAAAAAGTTTGTCACAATGGATTAAAACATCACAAGTTAGAACATAATAATTCTACATTAGAAAAGATAAACACCACTGGTATTAGTTTTAGCTAAACAAGGGAGTGAATATCTCAAAGATTAATAAGTTTGCATTACCTCAATAATGGGTGGGGAAAGGAATCCAAACATTTTATGGCCGTTAATGTTTTGCACGAGTTCCAAGTGAGGAAGTTCTTGTCCACCTAGACTCCTTTGCCTCTTGATTTCATCATTTACACACTCACTAACTTTTTCCCAGCACTTATCTGCTGACGTGTCTGTGAAAGCGTCACTTGGATATTCTTCCATGTAAACCTGAAATATATTTTACTGAATAAGAAAGAAATATACTTCAATCATGAAACATTTTTATACTGGGAGATTTATAGCACCAAGCTGCCTTTTGTGTAAAATGCGTCCATGCAAATAAATACAAACTCCGAATCATAAAATTAAAAACGAGTTTAGCAAGTAATTGGTATTTTCTAGAACCACTAAAGAGTTTTAAAGCTGTAAAAGAAATTATCACTTTCTTTCTAGGACAAAGATGATTATAAATTTCTGCTGTCAATTAAGCAGACATGATCCTCAATTTTGACTTAAGACCAGTTATGACCACAAGACTGCATTTATGTGTTGAATGACCAACTTCCATATTCTAATAAGAAAACCACAGCACAAAAATGAACTCCAAAAAGGCAATGGAGCTGGAAGATAATTGATTTCATGACTATTAAAACCAACAAAAATTGTGGCTATAAACCAGAAATAATATATATCAGATACAGAAGCTTGCCAATATGATTTTAAACTTAAAACAGAAACAAGGGGTCAGGAATGATACCTTGAAAATAGGCCCAATAAATGTTCCATCGATGACTTCACAAACATAGTTACAGGTGCTTCTTGGATCAAAAATGCTAAAGAACTTAACACGACTTTTGAATCCTTCATAATTTTGCCACAATAAAAAGAAAATTTAAAATCCCACAAAAAACAATTGAAGGTATAATCTAAATCCAGAAAACATCTTACTGCAGCATACCTTTTGGATATATTGCTTGCTTACTGCACCACAGCATTGCATTCGAAACAGAGCCCAAACGTACAGACTCAACAGAAATACCGAAGTTTTGGTATGTCAAAGATATACTTGTATTGGACGAGGTTACAACTTTCCTTTTAATTTCGTTGTTGTGTTGCTCTCCTGAACCTGAATGCATTTTCCCAAACAATTGACAACCATCAAGTGTACAAGAATTTCGAACATCCCTTGAAGATGATGAAAAATCTTTCTCCAAGACAGTATTGGAGGCCGATTGGATACCACCAGCACCAAGTTCCATGTATCCTTCCTTTCTGGCCTCTGCACAACAGACTTTATCCACACATTGAACACACTTATTATGATGGCCATCAGCAATGTGTAGCAAACTACTTTCAGGTTCACCAGAAACAACAGCAATGTTCAAATCCAAAGAACCTCGCTGCTGCTTACCTTTGTCATCCGATTGCATACCACCCACATCAAGTTCCATGTTGTCTCCTTCCTTTCTGGCCTCTGCACAGCAGACTTTATCCACACATTGAACACACTTATCATGATGGCCATCAGGAATGTGTAGCAAACTACTTTCAGGTTCACCAGAAACAACAGCAATGTTCAAATCCAAAGAACCTCGCTGCTGCTTACCTTTGTTGTCCGCGGTCATCATTTTGTTGATCATATTGTCATTAGGAAAACCTATAGGTGCACGCGACTCTGAGTGGCCTAACTGTGAAGAGACGTTGCCGGAAGGACTGCTAGGTATACGTGAATTTGACTTCTCATTAGTTCCTGCACAAGAAGTTGAGCTTTTTCCTTCATGACTCTTCGTTTTGCACATGGCGCTCTCCACATGTTGTCTACACATGCTATCATCTGCAGCATTAGCAGAAACCATTCTGGTGTTTCTATTTGCCCACACTTCAATAGCATGTGATTCTCCTTCTAATGCTTTGACCAATGTACTTAGCTCATCCATAGTAAAACGAAGTAGAACATATATTTTGTCCTTTTCACATGAGCAAAGCAAATCTGAGTGCTTAAGACAAAAATATCTGCCAGGAGAGCAACTGCAACCTACAGCAGAAAGATGCAAGTCATAGAAGCAAGAGAAGCATTCTTTTTCCTCAGACAAATCAAAGTCACTGTCCATCTTCAGCATCTTTAAATGAGTAGGAAGACAGTCAAGCCTTTCTTTTTCCATCTTTATCCTTGTCTGTCAAAAAAAGGGTAACAGAAAAGAATTTAAAAAAGAAAAGAAAAAAAAAAAAAACAGATGTCTGCATGATAACTAAAGTAATAAATGCCATCCAAAAAGTTATGGAGCTTTCAAATATGTGAAAGGGGTTAAGATCAAGGAGGAGAAAGCATGCAAGAATCATTACCTTAACTGCATTGGTAAGAACTCCATCTTTCCCACAAACACTTCTCCATTTTGAATATTTTAGATTTTCTTTTCCATGGACAGTTAATTCTGCAAGGGCTAGCACAGCTTCCTGAGCTGACCCAAATAACAACTTGTCATGAGACAATGTTGTCTTACGGGACTGCAAACTGTAAAGCTCAGCAGCATCCTGGCCATGTCCAAACCAATCAGCAGGAGCCACATTCACGGCCTCTGCACAGTTGAAGCCGCAGTTGAAGCCACAGTGGTATGCCCTTGGAAAGGTAAGGACAAATTCCCCTGGATGCTGGACGGTGCGATATACAGGAACCCCCTCAGATTTAAGAATTGAAGGAGATAACAGAGTCACCTGCTCAAAGATTAAATCATAACCACTAGAATCCCAAACTCTTATGTACTGCGCATAGAATACTAAAATAACTGACACATGCATGAGGGCTGAACAGATGTGCTAGAGAGTTTCGGAGGTAAGATAGTGTGATTGCTATGGTAGAAATATAATTGTCAAAGTTCAGCACATTACATAATGAGAGAAAGGTGACCAATACGTAAATGTACAATAAAAGAGTTTAGAGAATATTAATACAAAACATGACCACGTCGAAATAAGTTATTGGTCTAAGTTAGTACATTACATAAGAGCACTACAGCAAAAATAATAGAGCTGGAAATTTATTTTCAGTACGGAACAAATCATTGAGATGATGCTTAGTTTTAATATCCACTTTTTCCCTGACACAATAGGAGGTTACTGGGTAGACTCTAAACTGAACTTTGACTCACCCAAGAACTATTGGGGCTTGAAGTGTGGATAGTGCATGAGTCAATCGTACCTAATGCTAAGATTTAATTTGATTATGAAGAATGAAGGTGGTAAGATTTAAACTCTTTGATCACTAGATCATAGTGGCTCAAATACTGTATCAAAATTATCTCCTAACACTGTAGCTTCCCTATATATTTCTACATAGACTAATCAGAGTGTGGACCTTTAACTAAAAAAACATGCAGTGACATTTTGAACATTCAAAACGTCATCATGATTTTAGATTATTAACCTAAATAAGTGCATTAAGTGTTCCGAGCAAACTGTCAACGAAAAAACTGCATTAACTAGAATCTGTGTGTCCATGAAATATCTACAAGGACGCAATAAAGTAAGCAACCAAAAAGCTGAAATCAATAAGGAAAGTACAACTTCAAGTATCTTACCAATTCATCAAGTAGATTCGGTTGTTCTTCAAATAAATCAGGCAAGTGTTTTTTCATTGCATCTTCCAATGCTGAAGCATGGCTTCCAGGTACTCCATACCATACTTTTGGTTCACCCCAGTGCAAATAATTAAGCGAATAGAGGTTATGATCCTCAACATGCTGTTGAAGGTGCAGGAAATGAGAACAAGGTGTTACTCTTTTACTTGTTTATATTCAAACAAATCAAAATAAGGCAGTGAACCTAAAACATTGGGAGTGCTAAACATAGTAGGGATTCTATAAACATCAGACACAACTTAATGATTATTCAATTGGAAGTTATTTGTTTATTAACCGTTGAACCTTTAATTAAATTAAAATATTTATAAAATAAACATATGTTAAAATTTTCAACTCAGCTTTCTTGAAAATAACTTTATGACTCTACAGACAGAGACAGAAAGAGATGGAAATAGAAAATCAATATGCCTTAAAGTTTGCCTCATTCATAGATTTAAACTTACAAAGGTGTAATTCTCGCCACTTACCCAGCAAAATGTTGAAAAGCACATTCCAACATACGTCCATGGAACTACAATTCCGGAGATATCACTTCCTTCAAAATATAATGCAGAACCTGGCTGTCGCGCAAAGTTATTCAGATTCCAACCAGACATAGCATACCGATCTGAATCACTCTTAGTTAAGGATGATGGCTTAGGAAAACCACTTCCAAGTGCACTAGTTTCCATGTCAGCTCCATAATACACCTACAAAATCACAGAGCAACACATAAACTGTTTGCCTAATTATGTGACAGTAAAGACGAATAACATTATCAAAATAAACCATAATTAGTACCTCAACCTCATCAGTTGGTTGCTCAACTATTCGCCAGAATTCACCTTCAATTTCCTCCACAGAGGGCTCCCATCTCTTCTTGTGATTATTTTTACTAACATTTCCGTCTTCATTGACAGCATTCAAGCCAAAGTAGCAATCTTTGAAAACGTTAGCATGCTGCTGAAAGTCTTTAAGTGTGAAGTCTGACCCTGATTGGAATCCAAACTTCTCACCAGGTTCAGAAGTAACATTAGCTTCAGAACCTGAATTTGCAGTTTTCCTTAATGAACCCATCCTTGAGCACTGTCTACGTTTTGGTTTCCTTCCCCTACTTTTCTTTCTCATGGGTTCCCTGTTCTGAAGCAAGTCAATTTTCTGAACATGGGTGGGAAATTTAGCATTTTCCCATAAATCTTTCTCCTTGTGAGTACAAGGTAAAACCCAGGAAGCTGGAGGGACAATCCTACATATGCCATGGGGTTCAGCTTCGGGACGTATCTTAGCAATGTAACCAAGTGTGTCTTCAAACTCCTGATAATAAGAGTAAAAAAAAAAAAAAAAACCAATTCAAAACACAATATTATTAGTACCAGCAAAAGCTATAATACTATGATAGTGATAATCAGAAGTACCTCAGGAGTAGGATAAAACACAGGTGCTTCATCAATTACAGGCCGACATGCATTTACTGGATCCCATCCGGCTGTTATCTGCAACATGAGAACAATATATATATAATCAATGTAATTTTCAATCATTCTTTTCATCTGGATATCCAAATTGATATTTATAGGATATATGTCTAAAAAAACTGAAATCAGTAACTGACTTCATTGAGTATTCTAAGACACAGTCTCAACACAGTAGAACATACTGAATACCTTTCTTTTTTGTGAACCGCGAGAAGATTCAAGTGCATTTTCCTTTTTTGGTTTGTGCCTAGAAGGATTATCCTGCAAAATATCACGTGTGAGAATGCTGAATTTGTGGACTAAATAAAAATAGACATGGAATAAACAACAAAGCCTAGCAAAGCATAACATTAATGTTATTACAGCCCCAATATATCAAAACGATTTGATATAAACACTGTAACATCTTGATTTCAAAGAGATTGCAATGTAATAAATTAAAAGTATAAATGCACACAAAAAAAAAATTAACATTAAATTGCAATGTTATGAATAACAAGCTATAAAAAATTGAGATAGTCAAGCTTTCATGCTACATTAACTAGAAACCATATGCCAAATTCTGGAGTTTATAGTAAAGACAGAATAGTGACTCGATCATGAACTTGGGGCCATCTAATCTTCCAAAACAAGTTATGCAACTTTAATGAATAAGTTTCCCCAAATAAATTTCCAAAGTCAAATATCAAAGAATGGAATAGTAGCAGTATTGGCTCATCATAGCTGCAAGGTTGGGGATGTCCCTCAGAATTAAAAGATTACAGGATGCAATCATGTAGGGTTACCGGGGATGTAGACAATGAGCAGACGAAGAGGAAGAAGAGACAAAAACAGAGATGAGGCGACGACCGACGAGCCTCCAACGTGAACCAGATAGGATAGGGTTTCAAATTTTTTAATTTTATTTTTTTTAATTGTAATTTTGTTTTATTTTTACAAAAAAATAAAAGTAAAATGTCAAAACGTGTGTGTCCCATAACGTTGTCACATACGTTGACCGCGTGTCGGATTCGGTCAAAATTGCGTGTCCCACTAATCAACGTGTCCCAAAAAATGACACGCATTTTTTCCAAAAAATGCGAAAGCTCTCGCAAGCGAAAGCAAAATCATAATCACAGTGTCTTAGGCAGAATTGAGAAAAGACACAAATAAAAAAGGAAAAGATACACAAAAATAGCGAGAGTTTTAAAATATCAAATAGAAAAGAAGAAAAAAGAAAAGAAACCTCATTGACATTGATTAAACAATTGAGATTCTACGGCCAATTTGAGAGTGTTCCAAAATCAAATCAAACACAGACCCCCAAAGAAACCTTAAAAAGCTAAAGACAAACAACAAAAGAACAAATGCATGGACATAACCACGGAAATTCCTATGCAAATCAACACAGGAGAGAAAACACAAGAGTAAATACAAATGCATGGACATATATATATATATTGTATCGGTGTACGTACCAATCAAATTATCCAAGCGCAAAAATTTGAAATTTAAAATTGTTCCGCCATTACAATTTGAAATTTAAAATTGAAATCCAAAATTTGAAATCAATTCAGAATTTGAATTTCAAAAGAGTAAGCAATTTCAACGTAGAAAGCATTTAAAAGAGGTGAGTAATTCCAATGTACAAATCAGTAGGACATTGAATGAGTTGTCTACCACATTAAATGATTAACTTAATTTTCCATTGATTTTTTATTTCGATTTTTAAAAGAAATTATTATTTATTTAATTTTTTGTTTTCAAATCCTTTTCCACCATTACAATTTGAAATTTTAAATTGAAATCTTAAATTTGAAATCAATTCAGAATTCGAATTTCAAAAGAGTGAGCAATTCCAATGTAGAAAGTATTTAAAAGAGCTGAGTAATTCCAATGTATAAATCAGTGGGATATTGAATGAGTTGTCTGCCACCATAAATGAATAACTTAATTTTCCATTGATTTTTTATTTCGATTTTTAAAAGAAATTAATATTTATTTAACTTTTTATTTCCAAATCCTTTCCCACAATTACAATTTGAAATTTAAAATTGAAATCCAAAATTTGAAATCAATTATGAATTCGAATTTCAAAAGAGTGAGCAATTCCAATGTAGAAAGCATTTAAAAGAGCAGAGTAATTCCAATGTACAAATCAGTGGGACATTGAATGAGTTGACTACCACCATAAATGATCAACTTAATTTTTCGTTGATTTTTTATTTCGATTTTTAAAAGAAATTATTATTTATTTAATTTTTTATTTGCAAATCCTTTCCCACCATTACAATTTGAAATTTTAAATTGAAATCCAAAATTTGAAATCAATTCAGAATTCGAATTTCAAAAGAGTGAACAATTCCAATGTAGAAAGCATTTAAAAGAGCTGAGTAATTCCAATGTACAAATCAGTGGGAAATTAAACTAATAATTTCACCTCGACCATACCAATACAAATCGGGCCACGCATTTTTTGGTGAAATACGGGCCAACCCGCGAACTCACCCAAAAATAGGGTTGGGAGAAATTTTTCAATCCACCAAACCCACCCTATTCTTGGGGGGTTGGGAGCCGGTCAGCCCGTTTTCCCTGCTCTAGCACGTTAAAATAATTTAGAATATCATATCTCATACGAGCTCTCAAAATATGTATATGAAAAAAATATATAATATTATTAGTATCTTATGATAATTTAGAATACCTCTTATGATCTTTTAAAAATATTTTTTAAGTTATTTATAATTTATTAGAGTATCTTAATGAAATCTAAGAAAAAATAAAAAATATCTGATAATATTTTAATTATATCGATAATATTTTAGAGTATCTCTTTTAATAAACAAAATTCAAATTATTTATAATTTAATTTAAGTTATCCTAAACAAATTCTCAGAATATGTAAAAAAAACTGATAATATTTTAGATTGTTTTAAAAAATAATTTGTAATTTTATATATTTTATGATTTATTTAAAATCTAATACTGATATGATTTGATATACCAAGATATGATATGATATTTGATATGATACACAGAACAGAACTATTTAAACAAAACCCTCATTCACTCTTCAGTTCACACAACAGTCTCAATCACAGAAACCAAAACTCGTGCAGGATTAAGAAGCTGTCTCAACTCAACTAATCCTTTTATTATGAAAAATAAGTAAATTTTATTTTAGCTCGACGGAAAGAGTTCCGCTCTGACGTATCCTCCGGTGTAGTGAGGAATTCGAAGCTACGTCGTTCTTAAATTTTATATTTACGTGTTGGCTAATTTTAATTAAAAAACAATTTTTAAATAAATTCACTTGAAAGTTTTGGGTTTAAAGGTTTCGGATTAACAAGTTAACAAGTTGACACAACTAAAATAATCCGAGATGTTAATTGAAGGATTAACAAGATGTCATAACTCAGCTAATCCCTCTAAGAATAATTCTTTTTATTATGGTAAATTTCATAATGAATTTTGAATCACCGAGCCGTCACTGCCAAAATGAGTCAAAACAAAATATGCGGAGTTAACAAGCCGTCACGTCATGATATTTTATTTGATTATGAAATCCATATACCCCATATAATCTAAAGTGATTAATATTATTTTTCTGTTTTAAAAGAAAATCCATAAACACAACATTTCTATTTTTTTAATTTTTGTCATGATAATGTAAAAATGTTTAAGTTTCAATTCATCATTGCGATTTTATTTCAAGGAGGATTTTCTTATGTTCACGTCATATGTAACGTTGGCAATTGATAATGAGACAAGAAACTAGAGATAAGAAACTTGTTATTCTTTGTTATGTTTCTTCGGTTTTCTAGTTTTTTCATCTTTTATTATATATATGACAAAAAATAAAACGACGCCTAGCTTTTGAATATCTGAATCTAATTTTAATTTCTTTCTTTTTTTACTTTAAAAACATAGTAGGTTTACTTTCTATATTATCATTATTATATCCATGCCTTAGCCATACTTGTTAGAAATATAACAAAGAAGGGGAAAATGTATCTAATGTTACTTTAGACAACTTTGTCTAATGTTCATCAAAATAACGTCATTTTGGAGTTGAAAAATTAAAAAATTAAAAAATTAGAATGATAAAGACTATTATAACCCTGAAAATAAATTAAAATTACAAAAATTACATGATTTACATCTCAAAATGATGTCGCTTCCATGAACATGAAATAAAGTTATCTAAAGTAACATTATAAAAAACAAATCCAACAAAGAAACGTGGTGAAGGGCTGTCGGGTTCCGAAGCATGACTTAAGAAATATAAAATAAAAGCAACTAAAGAAACTTAGCCTTAGCCATACTTTTAAAAAGCTATTTCATTGGATAAAAAAAAGGGTACCAATATGTATTACTAAAATAATAATAAAAAAACTCAACTAAGCAAAACCATGATCCCCATTCTATCCTTACCTCCCTTTTGAGCAGAGTGTTACGGCCCCAATTTTTTTTAATTGCTTAAATAGGGATCATAATTTAAATAATTTCAATCTTTTTTTAAGAAATTTGGGACAAAATTAGGTGTTCCCAACTTAATTTTTTTTCCCTTATATATTATTACTTTTTTCGTCATTTTTAAATAGTTGGGACAAAATTAGGTGTTCACAGTTTGTACATAAATACACAAGTGAAAATATACACAAAATTTTATTATAATAAAAATTTAATTTTACTATATTTTCTAAGTTTCTTTATTAAAGGATGCTATCACATGATATTTTTCATGAGGAGTAGGGGTGGTAAATGAGCCAGGGGCCTTTGGCTCGGCTCGTAAAGGCCTGAGCTTGTTTAATAAAAGCTCGTGTTAGAATCAGGTTTGGACTTGTATAAAAGCTCGTTTAATAAAAAGGCCTCAGCTCTAATTCAGAAGCTCGGCCTTAGAGCCTCCCAGGCTAGCCTAGTATATAAGTATTTTTTTATATTTTTTATACTACTTGTAATAACTCTCTCTCATCAATTTATTTCACCCCATTTTATTAGTTTAACAGATTTTTTGAATGATTTTTTTCTATATTATGCTATTTGGATATATATTGAGTTTATGTATATTTATAGAATTACTAGTGCTGTTCTATATTATACTTCATCCTCCTTCACACAAACAAACCCACAAAAACTCATTCGTTCCACTATGCACTGCTTGTTTGTGTCAATTTTTTTTTTGTTGGCACTTTTTTTTATAATGAGCTAAGATAATATAACCTATTATCTACCTTCTCTCACTTTAATTTTTATTTATTTATTGTAGACTTTGTAAATTATTGCTGCAAATTGGAAGCTAAGGTTTCTATCTGGAAATTGATTTTTTGTGGAATTATGTTCTTTATTTTTATTCTTTAACATGCTAACAGGCTAAGACAGACTTCACACAGGCTTTTATTTTTTGTAAATAAACCAGGCCACAGGCCAATATTATATTCATGACAGGTAACAGGCTAAGGCCAGTCGGACACGTTTAAATACAGGTTTGGCCCGTTAAGATCAAAGCTCGGCTCGGCCCGTTAACACCCCTAACGAGGAGTTATAACATCACTATTTCTTACAACAATACTATTGAAAAACCAAGAGGAATGATGGAAAATTTATTTTAATACCAGCATTGAACAACTATTTTTAATATGTTATATATTTGAAAGTTAAAATCATTGATTTTCTTCAATTACTACCATTATAAAAATATTTTTACTTATTATTGTCCAAAAAACTACTAAGGTACATTGCATATAGTATGTCTTAGTGCAAATTTAACACTTATAAAATATTCTAAAAAAATTATAAATTTTTCATAATTTGATTTTTTTAATAAAATAATATTTGTATACAAATATACAAGTGAAAATATAAACAAAATTTTAATATAAGAAAATTTAATTTGACGATATTTGATAAGCTTCGTTATTAAAGGATGCCATCAAATGATATATTTTTTTCACCAGAAGTCATAATAACACCATTCCTAATAGCAATTCTAGTGAAAAATCAAAAGGAAGATGTGAAAATGATCTTAATACCAGCATTAAACAACTATTTTTTGTATGTTATATATTTTAAAGTTAAATCTTTGATTTTCTTCGCTTACCAAAAAAAAATCTTTGATTTTCTTCAATTACTACCGTTATACAAATTTTTTTACTTTTTAAGGAGTCTGGGCACAGATGATCAGGAATTTGAGTCCCTTAACCAGAGATCTCGAGTTTGAGCCCTAGTAATGCTTTGGGAGAGCTTCCCGCTTAACCAAGGTACATTACATACAATATGTTTCAAGGAAAATTTAACACTTTTATAAAATATTATACAAAAAATGTAAAATTTTCATAAATTAATTTTTTTAGCAAAGTGATATTTGTACCCAAATACACAAGTGAAAATGTAAACAAAATTTTAATATAACTAAAAATTTGATTTTATTATATTTGCTAAGTTTCGTTGTTAAAGGATGCGATCATGTGATGATTTTTTCACCGAGAGTCATAACAACACCATTCTTGATAGAAATTCTAGTGAAAAAACAAAAGGAATGATAAAATTATCTTAATACCAACATTGAACAATTATTTTTAGTATGTTATATATTTGAAAATTAAATCATTGGTTTTCTTCAATTACTACCATCATACAAAACTTTTTACTTATTATTATCCATAAAACTACCAATGTGCATTTTATACAGTATATGTTTCGGTGCAAATTTGGATATACAAATATGCTTAAACGTCAATAGAAAATTTCATTTTTACTGATGCGTAAATGAAATTCTCTGTTGAAACATTTATCACTTATCACTGTTGAAAAATTTCATTTTATATATATTATGTTTATGATTTATTTTTCATAAATATTTAAATTTATATACTTTTTTATTATTTAAAGTGAAAATTTTGTTGAAGGAAAAATTTGGCCTGAGATAAGCCTAACCTAACTCATTGAGTTATTGGGGTTAAGACTACAAAAATGTCTTACCAAAGAAAGACCCTAAAAAGATTAGGGTCAAATATAGATTTTTGAGGGCTGGCTCGCGAGCTTCAGCCATATATGACAACTCTAGCATCGTGCGGTCTAACTTGCAATGGTTCCAAATTCTACTCAAATCATTAGCCATATCAAGAGAAGCATAGCGGACAAGCAATTCACTGTTGCCCTAATGCATTTTTGTGACATTCCTTCTCCAATTTCTTTCAGAATAACTATGACTTTATCTTTCAGTCCCTCAGCAATATAGCACCTAACCAAAAACGTTAGGACATGAATATCAGGGGTGCAAACCTTGAGATTTCATAGCATTGTTAGTTGGAAATTTTTGTAAGAGTAAACACCCTTTTTGGTCCCTGACAATATCTATGAAATCCTTTTTAGTCCCTGGAAATAAAAAAGGATCAAATTGGTCCCTAAAATTATGAAAAAATGGCCACTTTCGTCCTTCTATCAATTGTAATAAGTACTCCTTGGTCCTTTTTTCATCATTTTAGGGACCAATTTGGTCCTTTTTTATTACCAGGGACTAAAAAAGATTTCGTGGATATTTCAAGAGACCAAAAAGGTATTTACTCTTTTTGTAATTCTTATTGGGAATGGGCTGAATACAATGGGAAGTGCAAGTAAAAATAACCCAAAATGCAAAGAATGGACCCAATAAGGTATTTGGGTTGATAATGGCATATTTGTAATTTATGTGATATTTTTTCTCTACTATTTGAGCCAGCATAGCATAATTGTAATAAAAAACGCTTAGATGGAAAAGTGAGAACCGTTGGATGCTCTTTTGATCTAATGGATAGAAACGCTTGGAGATTCAGTTTAAATCAGAATATATGTCCGTAAAACTCTCCTATAAAGTTATTAAAAAATGGCTTAAACTACGGTCCTGTTACAGCAAAACCATAAATTTGTCCAGTTGATACATTGATCTTTGCGCTTTCTTTTCCCTTTTTTTTTAAAAAAAAAAACATGTGGGCCCATCGGCTTTCTGTGTCAATAGGAAATGTTTATGGTTTCATGTAACATAACCCTCCCTCATTTTCCCCTAAAAAAAATTCCTTTAAAATAAGTTATTTTAGACACACTATGTACCACCTAATTCTCAGATAAGATGTGACATTTTGGGCATAATATTTTTTCAATGAATTTCCAATCCCACTAAAATCTTGTTTCTTTTTCTTTTTTAGTAAACTTTTCTTTTTTAGTTACAATTATGAGATCCATGCATGCCTCAACTAAGTTTTCTTCTTTGGTAGTTAAATTGAAAACTTTGAAGCAGGATTATCATATTTCAATATATATTTTGTTTTTGTATGAAAATTGTTATTTATAAATAAATTGGTTGAGATATAATGTAAAATACGTAAACTAATAAAATATGTCTTTCTAAAAAATATCATGTGTACGTCCGTGCTTTAAAAAATTAAAATATTGACAAGGCTCTTTAATTTAAAATATATCTTCAATTGCTTATTAAAATTGAAGATATATTTATTTATAATTTTATTTAATTTAAATTACAATGTAATCTTAATTAACTTTTCAAATTTAAAGACACTCTTATTATATAATTTTAATATTAACTAGTTATAAATAAATGTTTAAGTGAATAATAACATTATTTGTCAAAGTGGTAGGCGATGGCACCATGACATCTTGATCCACTCTTTGGGAACAATATTTTCAAAGAGTTGATAAATGCTTCTTCTTCGTGTGGTAAACAAACCTGATTCTACCATCATGGGTTCATCTCTGTTTGGAGGTAGCGAATTGTCACATGGTTGCAAGAGAGAGTCTTGCTGCCACATGTAAAAAAAACACCGGGTCAAAAGGCAAGAAAAAAAGAAAGGGAATAGGCAAAAAGTGTGAAAGAGAAAGATTTGTTCTGGATAGAAAAAGAATTTGAATTTTATTCTCGCTAAATATATTTTTAAGGAAAGGATAAAAAAAAATTAATTGTAATTAAATCTCGATTCAAGATTAGTTTCATAATCCGTTTAAAGAGTTTGTAAAGAATCTTGGGATACACCACCCTAAAAGCTAGTTCAAAGGGTGGGAGTGTCCAAGGCCTTATAAAGGCCACATTAGTTGTTCATCCAACCAATGTGGGACCACATTATGGAATTATCTAAAGACCCAACTTATCTGAAAGAGATAATTATGATAATTGTACCAAAAAAGAGAGAGAAAGAAATGGATAAAAAAAATGCAATATGAATTATTTTCATCAATGTCATTTTCTGAACTATGCATCCTAATAGAGTAAGACTACAATTTTTATTTTTTTAGATTTCTCTAATTGTTTATTGATTACACTGGTCGAGTCGGACAAAATTACAAAGTCAATAAAATTTTCCCTGCCAAAATATTAATATAACTATGTATTCAAAACTCGAAAGTATTAATTAAACTAAAAAAACTCTTTAGCAATTAATTTCCATCCTTTGATGGTAGTAAAAATATAGTTTGTGTTTATAGGAAGGACGAACCTTTACTTTGGCGCCTATGAGTCCTACATGTGAGGGGGTGACACAAGGGATAATGAAAGAAGATTATTGAGAAAACTTTGCCCCTTCTTTTCATATCAATCCCCTCTCAATGCTGCGAAATTTCAGAATTCTATTTTTCTCTTTTAACTTTTTGGACCTTCAAATCATAATCTTTAAGTAGTTTCTTATCTTTATTTTGTTTTCGAAAATATTTAGAAAACTTGATATAAAAATGCAATGACATCACATTTAGAAAAAATATCAGACAACATTATTACTTTAATGTTATCATTAGCAAATTCGTGTCTTTTTAATTTTAGGAGTTTATACTTCTTATGTAACATAAGATGAGATATTTTGCAGCACACACACATTCAGGTGGGCCCCATTGGAAAATAAAATAAAAAAAAATTAAAATTACTGGCACGCAAAATGGTGTGAATGTAGCATGAGAAGACATTTCTTATGTTACATAAGAAGTATAAACCCCTTAATTTTATTGCTAAAAACAGTTTTTCAATTTTTAGAAGAAAAAAATCAAAACTAAAATTATTTGAAAAGAGTTGTTTTGTAAAAATTATAACTGATTTTTTAGTTTTTAAAACTAAAATTGAAGAATAATTTCGAAATGTTCTCAAAAGTTACATTCATAAATTTATTTATTTTTTAATATCCGTTTTCAAAATTCATATTATAAACAGTTTTAAAGAATAAAAAAAAAGGATGGAGATCACTAAGCATGAAAGATGTAAAACTGAGCAAATATAAATTCTTAAGGAAAGTTTAAATGGGTCAATGACATTAGCAAAAACAATGGATCAATGTTATCCATCTCTAACAAGGTCAGCGCGACACTTGGGCTAGTATCAAAATTGCATCATGGCTTCACCCAGCATCCTCTTCACTATAATCTATCTCTGATATAATGGACCTAACTAACGACTGAATTGAAATATAACCATCCAAACTATAAAAAAAATATACATATATACAATTAGAAATTGATAAAAATGCGTAACTTCCCCTACACTCCCACCTCACTATATGCATCTCAAAAGGAACCAATTCATTACACGTCACCCCACTCTCTTTCCCTTATTCTTATTCCTCCTTTTGTAAACCAGCATTGGGGCAATTCTTGGACCTTGTCCTTCCTCTCCTACAGATGGGCTTCCTGTTGTTGGACTATTTGTTGCAATACCCGTAGATGGGCTGGCTATTGTCTCGGCATTCCTCCTAACAATTTCCTCGACTTGTCCTTCCTCTCCTACAGATGGGCTTCCTGTTGTTGGACTATTTGTTGCAATACCCGTAGATGGGCTGGCTATTGTCTCGGCATTCCTCCTAACAATTTCCTCGACCAGCGTCACAAATGCCACTCTCCACTGAGTGAGTTGTGCATCAGAACTGAATAACTTATGCATTGCACTTAACTCATCAGGAGTTGCCTTTTTCAAAAATCCATGTAGCACCAATTTCATTTCTTCAAACGAATCATAACTTCCTCCTATGTTATCTTGCTTCTTCCTTTTTAAATTTACACTTCCTCCTATGTTATCTTGCTTCTTCCTTTTTAAATTTACACCAGAAAGTTTGGTCTTCACATCACCTAGAGAGTTACTTGTACCATGAGTTATATTACACTCATCAACGGCAGTGCCTGAGGATTCAGAGAGCACTTTTTTGTTATTCCAGTACTCTTTGCATTGATGATGACTGGGATCTTGAGCTTCAATGGCCTTAAAAAGTTTGTCACAATGGATTAAAACATCACAAGTTAGAACATAATAATTCTACATTAGAAAAGATAAACACCACTGGTATTAGTTTTAGCTAAACAAGGGAGTGAATATCTCAAAGATTAATAAGTTTGCATTACCTCAATAATGGGTGGGGAAAGGAATCCAAACATTTTATGGCCGTTAATGTTTTGCACGAGTTCCAAGTGAGGAAGTTCTTGTCCACCTAGACTCCTTTGCCTCTTGATTTCATCATTTACACACTCACTAACTTTTTCCCAGCACTTATCTGCTGACGTGTCTGTGAAAGCGTCACTTGGATATTCTTCCATGTAAACCTGAAATATATTTTACTGAATAAGAAAGAAATATACTTCAATCATGAAACATTTTTATACTGGGAGATTTATAGCACCAAGCTGCCTTTTGTGTAAAATGCGTCCATGCAAATAAATACAAACTCCGAATCATAAAATTAAAAACGAGTTTAGCAAGTAATTGGTATTTTCTAGAACCACTAAAGAGTTTTAAAGCTGTAAAAGAAATTATCACTTTCTTTCTAGGACAAAGATGATTATAAATTTCTGCTGTCAATTAAGCAGACATGATCCTCAATTTTGACTTAAGACCAGTTATGACCACAAGACTGCATTTATGTGTTGAATGACCAACTTCCATATTCTAATAAGAAAACCACAGCACAAAAATGAACTCCAAAAAGGCAATGGAGCTGGAAGATAATTGATTTCATGACTATTAAAGCCAACAAAAATTGTGGCTATAAACCAGAAATAATATATATCAGATACAGAAGCTTGCCAATATGATTTTAAACTTAAAACAGAAACAAGGGGTCAGGAATGATACCTTGAAAATAGGCCCAATAAATGTTCCATCGATGACTTCACAAACATAGTTACAGGTGCTTCTTGGATCAAAAATGCTAAAGAACTTAACACGACTTTTGAATCCTTCATAATTTTGCCACAATAAAAAGAAAATTTAAAATCCCACAAAAAACAATTGAAGGTATAATCTAAATCCAGAAAACATCTTACTGCAGCATACCTTTTGGATATATTGCTTGCTTACTGCACCACAGCATTGCATTCGAAACAGAGCCCAAACGTACAGACTCAACAGAAATACCGAAGTTTTGGTATGTCAAAGATATACTTGTATTGGACGAGGTTACAACTTTCCTTTTAATTTCGTTGTTGTGTTGCTCTCCTGAACCTGAATGCATTTTCCCAAACAATTGACAACCATCAAGTGTACAAGAATTTCGAACATCCCTTGAAGATGATGAAAAATCTTTCTCCAAGACAGTATTGGAGGCCGATTGGATACCACCAGCACCAAGTTCCATGTATCCTTCCTTTCTGGCCTCTGCACAACAGACTTTATCCACACATTGAACACACTTATTATGATGGCCATCAGCAATGTGTAGCAAACTACTTTCAGGTTCACCAGAAACAACAGCAATGTTCAAATCCAAAGAACCTCGCTGCTGCTTACCTTTGTCATCCGATTGCATACCACCCACATCAAGTTCCATGTTGTCTCCTTCCTTTCTGGCCTCTGCACAGCAGACTTTATCCACACATTGAACACACTTATCATGATGGCCATCAGGAATGTGTAGCAAACTACTTTCAGGTTCACCAGAAACAACAGCAATGTTCAAATCCAAAGAACCTCGCTGCTGCTTACCTTTGTTGTCCGCGGTCATCATTTTGTTGATCATATTGTCATTAGGAAAACCTATAGGTGCACGCGACTCTGAGTGGCCTAACTGTGAAGAGACGTTGCCGGAAGGACTGCTAGGTATACGTGAATTTGACTTCTCATTAGTTCCTGCACAAGAAGTTGAGCTTTTTCCTTCATGACTCTTCGTTTTGCACATGGCGCTCTCCACATGTTGTCTACACATGCTATCATCTGCAGCATTAGCAGAAACCATTCTGGTGTTTCTATTTGCCCACACTTCAATAGCATGTGATTCTCCTTCTAATGCTTTGACCAATGTACTTAGCTCATCCATAGTAAAACGAAGTAGAACATATATTTTGTCCTTTTCACATGAGCAAAGCAAATCTGAGTGCTTAAGACAAAAATATCTGCCAGGAGAGCAACTGCAACCTACAGCAGAAAGATGCAAGTCATAGAAGCAAGAGAAGCATTCTTTTTCCTCAGACAAATCAAAGTCACTGTCCATCTTCAGCATCTTTAAATGAGTAGGAAGACAGTCAAGCCTTTCTTTTTCCATCTTTATCCTTGTCTGTCAAAAAAAGGGTAACAGAAAAGAATTTAAAAAAGAAAAGAAAAAAAAAAAAACAGATGTCTGCATGATAACTAAAGTAATAAATGCCATCCAAAAAGTTATGGAGCTTTCAAATATGTGAAAGGGGTTAAGATCAAGGAGGAGAAAGCATGCAAGAATCATTACCTTAACTGCATTGGTAAGAACTCCATCTTTCCCACAAACACTTCTCCATTTTGAATATTTTAGATTTTCTTTTCCATGGACAGTTAATTCTGCAAGGGCTAGCACAGCTTCCTGAGCTGACCCAAATAACAACTTGTCATGAGACAATGTTGTCTTACGGGACTGCAAACTGTAAAGCTCAGCAGCATCCTGGCCATGTCCAAACCAATCAGCAGGAGCCACATTCACGGCCTCTGCACAGTTGAAGCCGCAGTTGAAGCCACAGTGGTATGCCCTTGGAAAGGTAAGGACAAATTCCCCTGGATGCTGGACGGTGCGATATACAGGAACCCCCTCAGATTTAAGAATTGAAGGAGATAACAGAGTCACCTGCTCAAAGATTAAATCATAACCACTAGAATCCCAAACTCTTATGTACTGCGCATAGAATACTAAAATAACTGACACATGCATGAGGGCTGAACAGATGTGCTAGAGAGTTTCGGAGGTAAGATAGTGTGATTGCTATGGTAGAAATATAATTGTCAAAGTTCAGCACATTACATAATGAGAGAAAGGTGACCAATACGTAAATGTACAATAAAAGAGTTTAGAGAATATTAATACAAAACATGACCACGTCGAAATAAGTTATTGGTCTAAGTTAGTACATTACATAAGAGCACTACAGCAAAAATAATAGAGCTGGAAATTTATTTTCAGTACGGAACAAATCATTGAGATGATGCTTAGTTTTAATATCCACTTTTTCCCTGACACAATAGGAGGTTACTGGGTAGACTCTAAACTGAACTTTGACTCACCCAAGAACTATTGGGGCTTGAAGTGTGGATAGTGCATGAGTCAATCGTACCTAATGCTAAGATTTAATTTGATTATGAAGAATGAAGGTGGTAAGATTTAAACTCTTTGATCACTAGATCATAGTGGCTCAAATACTGTATCAAAATTATCTCCTAACACTGTAGCTTCCCTATATATTTCTACATAGACTAATCAGAGTGTGGACCTTTAACTAAAAAAACATGCAGTGACATTTTGAACATTCAAAACGTCATCATGATTTTAGATTATTAACCTAAATAAGTGCATTAAGTGTTCCGAGCAAACTGTCAACGAAAAAACTGCATTAACTAGAATCTGTGTGTCCATGAAATATCTACAAGGACGCAATAAAGTAAGCAACCAAAAAGCTGAAATCAATAAGGAAAGTACAACTTCAAGTATCTTACCAATTCATCAAGTAGATTCGGTTGTTCTTCAAATAAATCAGGCAAGTGTTTTTTCATTGCATCTTCCAATGCTGAAGCATGGCTTCCAGGTACTCCATACCATACTTTTGGTTCACCCCAGTGCAAATAATTAAGCGAATAGAGGTTATGATCCTCAACATGCTGTTGAAGGTGCAGGAAATGAGAACAAGGTGTTACTCTTTTACTTGTTTATATTCAAACAAATCAAAATAAGGCAGTGAACCTAAAACATTGGGAGTGCTAAACATAGTAGGGATTCTATAAACATCAGACACAACTTAATGATTATTCAATTGGAAGTTATTTGTTTATTAACCGTTGAACCTTTAATTAAATTAAAATATTTATAAAATAAACATATGTTAAAATTTTCAACTCAGCTTTCTTGAAAATAACTTTATGACTCTACAGACAGAGACAGAAAGAGATGGAAATAGAAAATCAATATGCCTTAAAGTTTGCCTCATTCATAGATTTAAACTTACAAAGGTGTAATTCTCGCCACTTACCCAGCAAAATGTTGAAAAGCACATTCCAACATACGTCCATGGAACTACAATTCCGGAGATATCACTTCCTTCAAAATATAATGCAGAACCTGGCTGTCGCGCAAAGTTATTCAGATTCCAACCAGACATAGCATACCGATCTGAATCACTCTTAGTTAAGGATGATGGCTTAGGAAAACCACTTCCAAGTGCACTAGTTTCCATGTCAGCTCCATAATACACCTACAAAATCACAGAGCAACACATAAACTGTTTGCCTAATTATGTGACAGTAAAGACGAATAACATTATCAAAATAAACCATAATTAGTACCTCAACCTCATCAGTTGGTTGCTCAACTATTCGCCAGAATTCACCTTCAATTTCCTCCACAGAGGGCTCCCATCTCTTCTTGTGATTATTTTTACTAACATTTCCGTCTTCATTGACAGCATTCAAGCCAAAGTAGCAATCTTTGAAAACGTTAGCATGCTGCTGAAAGTCTTTAAGTGTGAAGTCTGACCCTGATTGGAATCCAAACTTCTCACCAGGTTCAGAAGTAACATTAGCTTCAGAACCTGAATTTGCAGTTTTCCTTAATGAACCCATCCTTGAGCACTGTCTACGTTTTGGTTTCCTTCCCCTACTTTTCTTTCTCATGGGTTCCCTGTTCTGAAGCAAGTCAATTTTCTGAACATGGGTGGGAAATTTAGCATTTTCCCATAAATCTTTCTCCTTGTGAGTACAAGGTAAAACCCAGGAAGCTGGAGGGACAATCCTACATATGCCATGGGGTTCAGCTTCGGGACGTATCTTAGCAATGTAACCAAGTGTGTCTTCAAACTCCTGATAATAAGAGTAAAAAAAAAAAAAAAAAACCAATTCAAAACACAATATTATTAGTACCAGCAAAAGCTATAATACTATGATAGTGATAATCAGAAGTACCTCAGGAGTAGGATAAAACACAGGTGCTTCATCAATTACAGGCCGACATGCATTTACTGGATCCCATCCGGCTGTTATCTGCAACATGAGAACAATATATATATAATCAATGTAATTTTCAATCATTCTTTTCATCTGGATATCCAAATTGATATTTATAGGATATATGTCTAAAAAAACTGAAATCAGTAACTGACTTCATTGAGTATTCTAAGACACAGTCTCAACACAGTAGAACATACTGAATACCTTTCTTTTTTGTGAACCGCGAGAAGATTCAAGTGCATTTTCCTTTTTTGGTTTGTGCCTAGAAGGATTATCCTGCAAAATATCACGTGTGAGAATGCTGAATTTGTGGACTAAATAAAAATAGACATGGAATAAACAACAAAGCCTAGCAAAGCATAACATTAATGTTATTACAGCCCCAATATATCAAAACGATTTGATATAAACACTGTAACATCTTGATTTCAAAGAGATTGCAATGTAATAAATTAAAAGTATAAATGCACACAAAAAAAAAATTAACATTAAATTGCAATGTTATGAATAACAAGCTATAAAAAATTGAGATAGTCAAGCTTTCATGCTACATTAACTAGAAACCATATGCCAAATTCTGGAGTTTATAGTAAAGACAGAATAGTGACTCGATCATGAACTTGGGGCCATCTAATCTTCCAAAACAAGTTATGCAACTTTAATGAATAAGTTTCCCCAAATAAATTTCCAAAGTCAAATATCAAAGAATGGAATAG
>JAVKPL010012696.1:0-64307 GCA_032173675.1 Gastrolobium villosum
AATTTAAAATATTACAAATTAATGAATTGTTAATTTAACCAATCTAAAAGAAAAAAAAAGTTTCAAAACTGAATATCTTCCTTAAACAAATAGAAACTTTTATTGCATATATTATCTTTCATTTGCTAGAAAAAATTTAATCAATTCAAGAAATTCTAAAAGAAAGCTAATTACTTTTATTAAAATAAGAACACGAGTTACTAAAGATAGCGTATAAAAAAAATTAAAGAATAATATTAATAATAATTTTAATTCACAAAATAATTCTAAACATATAATCATCAAAATTTCAAAGAAATAAATCATATTTAAAGGACAAGAAAAATAACCCTTCACTACCCACCTCTCTCAATTTATTTATTTATCTTATGTCCTATTTTTTTATTTCCCTTTTTTTGTATTTATTTAACTCAGGGATCTTTGATCCCTCGAGTCAGTATCAAAAGCAAACCCTAGCCGCAACCAAGCGCTCTGATACCATTTTGTAACACCCCAAATTCTAACAATTTATAATAGCATAAATAAATTCAATAATTTTTATAAATAACAGCGGAAGTTCAAAATAATCAAATTTGGGAAGTGTTACCGCCGCGCTTGTACTGTTGTCAAGCGCAAGGCTAACTTTATTACATTAAAACAAAACTAAAACTAAAGTTTAAATAAAGGAAAATGTATTATGCATTTATTTAAATCTCATAAACTAGCCAGAAAAGTCTGCTTTGTTGATCTCACTGCCCACAGCTAGCCCCATCCTTTACAATCCGCTTCACTGAAAATCTGCTCCCCCGCATCCCAGCAGGATCATTGCAGTCAAACAAACATAAAAGTCAGCAAAGCTGGTAATCCCAATCATAATACAATTAATGTAATTAATAACAAATCAAATCAAATATATATAATCAAATTTGATAAATCAATTCCACATTAATTAAATCAAATATCAATATAATATTTATCATATATATTCTTAATCATAATCACATCAAATTATCAGCTTCAACATATATTCACATCGATCAAATTTCATTCATAATCTTTATTAAGTTTATTTAGTGGAGTAGTGGGAAGAGAACCATGGTAGACCCGGGAAACCCTGCCAGTCTACCCTGTGACCCGGGAAACCCTGCCAGTCACAAACAAATCACATTGGCCATAATCAATTCACATCTTCCTAGTGTCCCGGATATCCTGCCAGACACCTCTTCCCAAAGTTGCTACTAGTATCCCGGGAAACCCTGCCAGATACCACTTTGAGAAGAACGGATATTCTCTGTTCACATCGTATAAATATATCGGAGGCATAAAGCCCAAGGTTGTGTTCATCACTTTGGGAGGTACCATCCCAAAGCTATCTTCCCACTATTATTTATTACAATCAATTCAATCTTATCACAAATAGTTTTCATGATTTCACATCAATTCAATCGAGAGTGTAATTTCTAAATTCAACCTTTCGATAATATCATAATTTCCAAGTTCAATCTTTCAATAATATCATAATTTTAATATTCAACATCTATCATAGAAAAACCCAAATTCAATCATCATATCAAGAGTTTCCAAAGAAAAATTCAAATATTCACATCTAATAAATTTAATAGGAAATATAACTATAGTGCCCTAAGCATCGAGATTACATCAAAAATTCATATAAAGCTAACACTTGACTCTATAGGGATTAGGATTACACCTACCAAATTTCACATAAAATATAATCTAAAAATACCTAGGGATTAGGATTACACATACCAAATTTCACATAAAATATAACCTAAAAATACTTAGGGATTAGGATTACACATACCAAATTTCACATAAAATATAACCTAAAAATACCTAGGGATTAGGATTACACATACCAAATTTCACATAAGATATAATCTAAAAATACCTAGGGATTAGGATTACACATACCAAATTTCACATAAAATATAACCGAAAAATACCTAATGATTAGGATTACACATACCAAATTTCACATAAAATATAACCTAAAAATACCTAGGGATTAGGATTACACATACCAAATTTCACATAAAATATAACCTAAAAATACCTAGGGATTAGGATTACACATACCAAATTTCACATAAAATATAACCGAAAAATACCTAGTGATTAGGATTACCTGGTCTCCGTTTTTGCTAACTTCTACAAGAAAAGAATAATTTGGGGCAGAGAACCGGCTGATGAAAATAATTAAAATAAACTTTTTGGAGTGAGAAGAGAGAGAAAGTAGTAGAGGAGAAATGTTGAAGAGTTAATTGGTTTGATTAGGCTAGGCCTCTATTTATAGTTGAAGTTTTGGGCTTATACATTATTGACTCAACGCTGACTTATCATATCTAAACAATTTATGTTTGTTGACTCATCATATCTAAATAATTTATGTTTGTTGACTCATCTTATCTAAACAATTTATGTTTGTTGAATCATCATATCTAAACAATTTATGTTTGTTGACTCATCTTATCTAAACAATTTATGTTTGTTGAATCATCATATCTAAATAATTTATGTTTGTTGAATCATCATATCTAAACAATTTATGTTTGTTGACTCATCCTAATCCAATCAAACATTACCAATCAAATAATCAAACATTAAAGCATAATAATCAATCAAATAATCACAATTTATCATCCATTATTATTATTACTAATTTATAATTTATTACTATTATTAATTTATTGTATTATAAATTACTATTATTTTCCTGGGATATTACAGTTTATGAATTTAAGTTTAAATTATTTTGAACTTAATATCATGTGGATAATATTGGAGGTTGTTGGCAAAGTTAGTTTTGCAACAGCTCCACCTTATCTCACTGTTCTATGCGCAAATTTCAAAGGGATTTGAAAGTTTGTTTTTCATTTTGAATGATTTAATTCCCTCCTCCTCTCCAAGTGTGCGCATATATATGACTTGTTCCTCACCTTAGGGTTTTGTGAAAAACCTAGCCAACTCTCCTCCATCTATGCACCATTCTGTAGGGTAGCTCACTACACCTTTCCAAACAGAATACCTAGCCTCCACCTTCACCACTTGTGCGCATAGCAAGCCTCACTGTGGTGTTCATCTGGTGGCTTTCAAAAAAGGGTTCTTGCATCATTGACGAACAGTGGTGTGGATCACCATTATAGGGTTTGAACCCTTCAAGCCTGACATCTGATCTCCCTGACTGATCAGGCCAAAAACAAGGTAACATCATGCTGTCTTAAAGCATGAACCTATGTGTGCATGTATGTTCCGCAGTAAAATTTTTGTTTTACACCTTACATGCATCGGCCTTCAAAGGCCAGTTTACTTTCAAGTGGTATCAGAGCCCGGTTGCTTTACCACCGACGGGTGATGGTACCTTGTTTGTGAAAAGAGTTTTTCACGGTCAAAAATCTTTAAAGGGTTAAAGTTTAAATTCTGCATATGGATTTTGAATCACAAATCCTTTAAAGTGTTAAAGTTTTTATTTTTATGAACATGTAAATTTGATTCTGTGTTCATAAAACATTATGCATCATGGTTTAGTTTCTTTTTCTTTATGAAAGTTTTAAAAGGAACACCCTTTTTGAAAGGGTAGATTCGGCCATGGAGGGTACTAAGAGTACCTTGAATGATTTCTTATTTTTCTCCATGAATTGTGTCATGTTTATATGCATGAAATTTTGTGACAAGATTTATCATATAGTCACCTATATGATTCGGCCATGTAGGGGTTTATGGCTACATGCATGCTTTAATTTTGTTTTCTTTAAGAAAGAATTAACAAAATTTGAATTGAAATTGTTTTTAAATTCGGCCAATGAGAAATTTAAGATTATGAATCTTGATGTTATTTTGATGTTTAAATGTTAAATGTCAAAATACATGTGAAAATGTTATGTGATAATATAATGTTTGTGTTTGCAAGTTTTGAACTTTTCAGGTACAAACAGGAAGGGGATGGTCATGGTGCCCGGATTTGAATTTTTTTTGAATTTTAAATTAATGTGTAATCGCGCATTTTAATTTACAAGTGTATTTGTAATTTAAATTTTGTAATTTTGTCCCTCCAAAATGTTATGGAGTTTCTTTAGTTATTTGTAATTAGAGAAATAGGCTAGTGGCGTATAGACGACAAGCGGCCGTTGCTTAAAGAAGCAAAAGGACAAAAGCGCGAGCACCATGGCTATCTCAATATAAACTGTTTATATGCATGTACGATTAGAACGTCTAGTATGCATGAATTGGGCAAACCGCGTTTTGTATGGTTATTATGTTTGTCCAATAGCGACTAGTGTATACCGATAGATGTTTGACATAGGTAACGACTAGCATGATAACTTACAATATGCGTTTGATGGGACCTAATTAACCCTAAAATAAAAGGAACCCTTAAAAGGAATAAATAATTAAGCATATAATTACCTCCCACCACCAATGCTACTCAAAACTCTTCTACATAGTGGTGCTCCACAACTCAGTTGGGACCCACTATTTCGTTGAGCTAGAGTAGTGTTTGAAGTGTAAGACACTTAGGGTGCTGGTTTAATGCTTAACTAAGACATAAGTTGCAGGCACAGCCGGACTTATGTGCTTAGGGTAATGGTGCTAGGTTGGTTGCATGAGATGCACCATTAAGTGACAAAGAGTTGTCAACCTAATGTTAAGAGAGGGTATGAGATACTGTTGATAAAGATCAACCCATTATTTAAATTAATCTTGCGGTCTCAGACGGAGATTAAAATAAATAATCGCACTCTTAATCCCACTAAGGTAAAATCTAAAGTAGATTAACCCTAAGTCGAAATGAAGGGTCATTGACTTAGATAAAATAGTGGGAGTGGCAAATTATTTCAAGTCTTTAATAATTTGCTTTTAACTACATAACCGTATATTAACTAAAACTATCTTTACATCCTTTTCAGCTTATAGTATGACTAATCCACTGTCACTGCGTTCAATACTCGATACGAATAAACTGACCGGTTCAAATTTTATGGACTGGTATCGGAACCTAAGAATAGTTCTAAGGGCCGAAAAGATTGCCTACGTTTTAGATGCAGTAATACCCGTAGCTCCACGGGAAGGGGAAGAAGGGTTTGCGGAATTTGATTTCGTAACCCATCAACAGCACTTGGATGACAATGTGATGGCAGTATGCATCATGTTGGCATCCATGTCGCCTGAACTGCAAAAGCAGCATGAGCATATGGATGCTCCCTCTATTATCGTACATCTCAAGGAGTTGTATGATATTAAAGGCAGGCATGAGAGGTATGAGGCCTCAAGAGAACTGTTCTCTTGTAGGATGACTGAGAGCATGTCTATTGCCAGCCATGTTCTCAAGATGATCGGGCTGATTGAGAAGCTAGGAAACCTAGGCTTCATCATGGATGCCGAGCTAAGTAATGACTTAGTCCTCACCTCACTTCCACCTTCTTCAGTCAATTCATCATGAATTACAATATGCATGGGATGCAAGTGAGCTTGCCTGAGTTGTTAAGCATGTTAACAACAGCTGAAGTGTCTATCAAGAAGGATAGGACACAGGCTCTTTTGATTGGTGGGCCTAGCAAGGCAAAGGGAAAGGGTAAGGAGCCTGCAAAAGGTGACCCCCTTAAGCCCAAAGGAAAATCCAAGAAGAAGAAGGGCAAGAAGAAGGGTAAGAAGGCACCTAAGGACAAGGGTGATGCTGAGTGCTTCCATTGTGGCAAGAAAGGCCACTGGAAGAGGAATTGTCCAGACTACCTGAACAATGTGAAGGACAAGAAGCATGGTGATGCTTCTGCCTCAGGTATTTTCATGATTGAGATAAATTATTCTTATGCTAATCCATCCTCATGGGTATTGGATACCGGATGTGGTTCTCATATCTGCAATATGTTGCAGGTACTTAGGAGCCCAAGGAGATTGGATAGAAACGAGGTAGATCTCCGCGTTGGTAATGGAGCAAGAGTTGCTGCTCATTCAGTTGGAGATGCTGACCTTATTTTGCCTACGGGCCTTTTATTGCATTTGAATAATTGTCTTTATGTTCCGCATATTTCTAGAAACATTATTTCAATTTCTTGTTTAGAACAAGATGGTTATACTTTCAGTATTAGGGATGGTACTTTTTCTATCATTTTGAATGATATGGTTTACGGTACTGCTTCTTTAATAAATGGATTGCATGTGTTGGAAATGGGAAATGAAGTGCTCAATATAGATGTGAAACGACCTAGGACGGATAATCAATCTTATCTTTGGCACTGTAGACTAGGGCACATAAATGAAACAAGATTGTCTAGGATGCATAGAGATGGATACCTGGACTCCATGGATTTGGAATCCTATGGACAGTGTGAATCTTGTCTAGCTGGGAAAATGATTCAACAAAAGCCCAAAGGGCTTGAGAGTCATAGGGCTAGTGAGTTATTAGAACTCATTCATACTGATGTATGTGGCCCAATGTCTATTGAGGCTAGAGGTGGATATTCTTATTTCATCACCTTTACAGATGACAAATCAAGATTTGGGTATATATACCTAATAAGATATAAATCTGAAGCGTTTGAAAAGTTCAAAGAGTTTAGGAATGAAGTGGAGAAACAACGTGGCAAGATGATTAAGACATTACGATCAGATCGTGGTGGTGAATATTTGAGCCACGAGTTTCAGGGTTATCTGAGAGAAAATGGAATTCTCTCACAATTTACCGCTCCTTACACACCACACCAAAACGGTGTCTCCGAAAGGAGAAACAGGACCTTGTTAGACATGGTTAGGTCTATGATGAGTGAGACTCAACTTCCAAAATCGTTTTGGGGATATGCCTTAGACACAGCGGCATACCTTCTAAATAGGGTACCGTCTAAATCTGTTCAGACCACACCATATGAGATATGGAGTGGTAAGAGACCCAACCTGAGTTACCTCAGGGTATGGGGATCGCCAGCTTATGTCAAAGCGTTGACATCAGACAAGCTTAGTGCTAAGAGTACTAAATGTCTATTTGTGGGGTATCCTAAGGGTACTAAGGGATACTACTTCTACTCCATGGAAGAACACAAAGTGTTTGTGTCAAAGAATGCTGAGTTCCTTGAGAAGGATTTGATCTCTCAAGGAGGCAGTGGGAGTAAGATTGATCTTGAAGAAGTGCAAGATCCACAAGAACAGATTGAGGAACCCGAGTCTGCTCCGCAGGCGACGTTCTCCAATGGAGAAGTAAACACACAACTCCGTAGATCTACGAGGGTCATCCATCCACTTGAAAGGTACGGGTTTGTGATTGAGAATCAACAAACTGTTGAGGATGATGAACCAAGTAACTACGAGGAGGCGGTCAAAGATGTTGACTCCTCAAGATGGCTTGAAGCCATGGAATCTGAAATGGATTCGATGTATCAGAACAAGGTATGGGACCTTGGTTCCTAAACCGCAAGGAATAGTTCTTATCGGTAATAAATGGGTCTTTAAAAGAAAGACTGATGCAGATGGCAACATTCAGACCTACAAAGCTAGGTTGGTGGCGAAAGGGTATCGTCAAAGACAAGGAGTTGACTATGATGAAACTTTTTCACCAGTTGCCATGATCAAATCTATTAGGATCATGCTTGCAATAGCAGCATACCACGACTATGAAATTTGGCAAATGGATGTCAAGACCGCCTTCTTGAATGGGTTCTTGAAGGAGGAAGTGTACATGACACAACCTGAAGGCTTTGAAAACAAAGATCAGGAGCATATGGTATGCAAACTACAAAGGTCAATATATGGGCTAAAGCAAGCATCAAGGAGTTGGAATATACGTTTTGATGAAGTCGTTAAGAGTAACGGTTTTATCAAGAACGAGGATGAACCTTGTGTTTACAGAAAGGTTAGTGGGAGTAATGTCGTCTTCCTAGTGCTTTATGTAGATGACATATTGCTAATAGGAAATGACATCCCCACATTAAAAATAACGAAAGAGTGGCTTTCAGAAAACTTTACCATGAAGGATTTGGGAGAGGCAGCCTTTATACTTGGTATAAAGATCTATAGAGATAGATCCAAGAGGCTGTTGGGTTTATCTCAATCCACGTACGTTGACAAGATGCTAAAGAGGTTTAGCATGGAAGGATCGAAAAGGGGTTTTCTTCCTGTCAGTCATGGGGTACACCTATCAAGGGCTATGTGTCCTAAGTCACAGCCTGAGAAGGATCGCATGAGTGGAATTCCATACTCTTCGGCTATTGGATCCATCATGTATGCCATGATATGTACGAGACCAGATGTCTCATATGCTTTAAGCATTACGAGCAGATACCAGTCAGACCCTGGAGAGGGTCACTGGACGGAAGTCAAAACCATCCTTAAATACTTAAGAAGAACTAAGGATGCGTTTCTGGTCTATGGTGGGGTTAATGAGTTAACAGTGAAAGGGTTA
This sequence comes from Gastrolobium villosum, assembly GCA_032173675.1. NCBI lineage: Eukaryota > Viridiplantae > Streptophyta > Magnoliopsida > Fabales > Fabaceae > Gastrolobium > Gastrolobium villosum. The sequence continues at coordinate 8,390 of JAVKPL010012696.1, forward strand.
ACTGATGCCAGCTTTCAGAGTGACAAAGATGACTGCAAGTCACAGTCAGGATTCGTATTCACCTTAAATGGTGGGGCAGTGTCTTGGAAAAGTTCCAAGCAGGAGACAACATCAGATTCAACGACAGAGGCTGAATACATAGCTGCTTCAGAAGCAGCTAAGGAGGCAGTGTGGATCAAGAAGTTCGTAAATGAACTAAGGGTGGTTCCAAGCGTGGATGAGCCCATACAGTTGCTTTGCGACAACACAGGAGCCATTGCACAGTCAAAGGAACCTAGGTCTCATCAAAGATCTAAACACGTGCTCCGCAGATATCATTTGATTAGAGAAATCATTGATAGGAATGATGTAAAAATGGATTATGTTCCCACAGACGATAACCTGGCCGATTCTCTGACAAAGGCTGTTTCTCAGAGAAAACATGATAGTCATTATGAGGCTTTGGGCATACGACTTAGGTCTGATTGGCTCTAGGCCAAGTGGGAGCTTGTTAGCATATGGGTGTCCTGGAGACAATCTTTTGATTAAATAAAGGACACTAGATGTAGAACTTTGTTTGTCGCAAATAAATGAAAGCACTATTTATTCAGTTTTATATTGTGTCTCGATATTACTGTTAATATTATATGAACGAACTGGATAAACCCCTTGGAGTAGAACAGGTATCTCTTGAGTATCAGTAATGAGATCACGATCATGAGGATTCAAGGATATTGCATGTCTATTCCTAATTATATGTTCCTAGTCTAGAGACACTGAGTTTGGGGATCAGTGATCTCGAGTAAAGACTAGTACGACTTATCTACTTGTATATGGATACAAGGTAAAGACCTCATGAGCTGCAGATATGGAGATATCTTAGCTAAAGTCGTGGGTGGACCTATAAGAGTATAGCTCGCACTGAACAGACCCAAAAGAGACTCTATGAGGAAATCTCACAGATAGTGTCATTAGAGTAATCTCTTTATGTTTGGGTATGTCTTTCCTTAGACCAGAAGTTATTACCTAGACTGTGTTCTTGAAGGCATGTTTTGATTGTATGCCTCGTTTGCCTGAAACATGGAGACTCATAGGTATACTGTTGGGCGTTTCCTTAAAGGGCACAGGGCTAGGGTAATAAGCTGAAGGAATTCGTCAAATCTCTGTGAGAGGTTAGGTTATCTGTAAACCGGAGAAATCGGGATGACATTTACAGGGACTCGGGAATCTATGCATAGTAAAAGAGATCATGAGATGATCTGCCTTTAGAGTCAGTAAATTGAAGATTCCCTATTTCGAATAAAGCTTACCCTAAACCGCAGGGGTTGATACATTTCCTTACCCTAGGTTAATGGGAAGATAACCGAGACGAAGGGAAATACATACGGCAACCAAATATGTGCAATAGGTTGATCAAGTCATTAATCTGACTAGTTCTGGGGCAACAAAGCATTGCTAGTGCTCTGTGTTGTCATTAATTGGGTTGTGGGCTTGTTGGGCCCAAGCCCAGTTATGTCAGAAGCTAAGTTGGACCTAATGGGTCACACACTAACACCTTGTAGTCATGATGGACTAGCTTTAAAGGTATTGGGCCTAATAATGGTTGTTAGCCCAAGAAGCTGTTTGGAAGCCCACCTAAATGGGTGGGTGGTGCATGGAGTTTAGTAATGGGCTTGGATAGTCCAAGCCATTACTAATTAATTTAATTAGTTAAATTAATAATCAAATATTTGAATTTCGAATTTTGAATTTGAAATTTGAATTTTGAAATTTGAATTTAGAATTTGAATTTCGAAATTCGAATTTTGAATTTGAAATTTGAAATTTGAAATTTGAATTTTGAAATTTGAATTTGGATTTGGATTTGAATTTTGAAATTCGAATTTTGAATTTGAAATTTGAAATTTTGAATTTTGAATTTTGAATTTGAATGTTTGAACGTTTGAATTCAAGTGTTTGAATTCGAATTTGAATTGGTTTTGAAAAGTTGTTTCATAACAAAAGGATAAGACAGGATCTTATTGGAGCATATTCCTTGGATCAAGAAGCATCTTTGGAGGCACTCCCTTGGCTGTTTAGTGCGCAACTTTTAGGTGATAAGAATGTCATCTTATCACTTAAAACAAACCTCCATTCAGATTTGGTGGTTGAGGGAATCAGTGGGTGAGTTGATTCAAATTTTGAATGCAACTACTCAATATATTTGGACCCCTTCAGGGCTGAATTATGCGCATGAGAACTATATACTATATGATAGTTTATGAATTTAAGTTTAAATTATTTTGAACTTAATATCATGTGGATACGATTGGAGGTTGTTGGCAAAGTTAGTTTTGCAACAGCTCCACCTTATCTCACTGTTCTATGCGCAAATTTCAAAGGGATTTGAAAGTTTTTATTTCATTTTGAATGATTTAATTCCCTCCTCCTCTCCAAGTGTGCGCATATATATGACTTGTTCCTCACCTTAGGGTTTTGTGAAAAACCTAGCCAACTCTCCTCCATCTATGCACCATTCTGTAGGGTAGATCACTACACCTTTCCAAACAGAATACCTAGCCTCCACCTTCACCACTTGTGCGCATAGCAAGCCTCACTGTGGTGTTCATCTGGTGGCTTTCAAGAAAGGGTTCTTGCATCATTGACGAACGATGGTGTGGATCACCATTAGAGGGTTTGAACCCTTCAAGCCTGACATCTGATCTCCCTGACTGATCAGGCCAAAAACAAGGTAACATCATGCTGTCTTAAAGCATGAACCTATGTGTGCATGTATGTTCCGCAGTAAAATTTTTGTTTTACACCTTACATGCATCGGCCTTCAAAGGCCAGTTTACTTTCACCTTTGGTACTAGGGTTAATCCCCGTTTGTGCTCCGCCATGCCCTTGGGGGTAGTGGTTGGAGGTGGATGTTAATGATGTGTTATAACATGTTTATGCATAAGTATATATATATATATATATATAGTGGGTACATAGGATGTATCGTATCTCTGGCCAATAGATAGTTGCCTTAGGGCATTACGGACTTCCGCTGGATAGGTCTCCGTGAGAGAGTTCCAGTTGACCTGGGGTCATGGAGTTGTTATCCGTTGAGGAGCGCTTTAGGAATGTCTTGGGTGTATTGGTGGTGGGTGCCTTGGTTAATGTTCTGCGAACACTTCCTTGGATGAGAGCCCGTAGGCTATATGCCGAGGAGGCCAATAGGCCGGATGTTGCGTGTTTTTGACTATGACCATTTCAGATTCATCGTATATTTACTCCCTATGCTTCCCTACTTCACTAAATCCTTTGCTTTATCCCTTTTTGGTTGTTATGATGCATTATTGATATTACATCTGAGTGAGCCATTGGGCGGAGTGACCTCCACAACCTCTGGGTTACTGAGATATATTCGTATATCTCACCCCCGTGTTTGGGATATTATTTCCGGTAGTTGCAGTGGGGCTGGAGCTGTTGGCAAGAGGCCCACATGATGAGCACTTGGAGATTAGAGGACCTTTTGTATTTTGAGGCCACTTTTGGCATAGGCTAGACTTAGGGCATGAACATTGCATATTGCTTTAGGATTATGCATCTTGTTATATTTGTTCATGCTATATTTTTCCTAAGTCTAGTTGATGATTCATATTGTTATATTTTGTGGACTTTGTTGTATTTATGTTAAGCATTTGGAGAATTGTAATATTATGATTATGGACCTTGTGTAATATTTAAAGCATGTATCTGATGAAAGGGAAATAGGCCTATTTTAGGTGATGATTATGTGTATGTTGAAAGAATGCATGCAAATGGAATAATGTGATTGAAATGATTAAGTTTTGACAAAGTAAGTAATGAATTGTAAATTGAGGTAAATGATATAAATTTTTGTGGGTTGTAAGAGCACCAAGACATTGTTGGTCCTTAAGTGCCACCCTTGTCTATTAGGTACCCTTGAGGCATAATAACACACTTTTGATAAAGTGAGATAGGTTGAATAAACAAAGGAGATGCCGTCAAAATTTCTACTAAAATGGCAGATTTGAGGTTAACTTTGGGAGAGCATATCTCCCTCCACAGAAGTCCAATAGGGACGTGCCATACATCATTTTGAAGCTTGAGATGTCAACCACGTTGTGTCAAAATTTGGTGGCCATTGGAGTTGTACGCAGACTTGTAGATGCAGTTGGTGAAGACTGTCCTGAATGCCTAGCACATGGGGGCTGTCGGGTGGCAATTTTGGGGAATTTATTTATCCCTAAATTCTTGGTCAAATCAGGCCCATGATAGGTTTAATAGAATATTAATGTGTCTAGTTTACTTTATAAAAATTTGAGAGCAATTGGTGCAGTAGGTTTTTTAGAATCGCAGAAATGGTAGAGGATGTTTGGAGCCCAGTTTGAGGTTGGCTGACAGCTTTGCTTGTCTAACTTCAAACAGTGGTAACCGGAGCAAACAATTGAGTCAAGAATAACATATTAAAATATGAGAGGTTTGTAACCACTAAATCTCTCACAATGTCCAGATTACTGAACCATGTTCAGTTATATAAAAACCGTAAAAGTGAGAGTTATTGTAAGTGGGTTTATGGGAACCCCTTAGTGATTTAAGATAAGCATCATATGCTGATAGATAGGCAGTTATTTCAATTATTCTGCATTTAGATTTCAGTTATGATCACAGTTTTTATCATTATGTTCTTTTATTATTTTTAAACGTTTACGTAATGAAAAAGGAAAAAGTTTACTCGCATTTTTAAATGAACTGTTGTGATTGTAACTGCGCTTAATATCATAATCAATGTTAACAACGCTGGTACGTAACGGGTTGTTACAGTGATCCTAAGGTCTAAGTTAAGGGTGATCAGGTAGATCACGGCTCTTGTAAAGTTCCTCTTGTAAAATGGTTTCTTCAAGCACCGGTTGAAAGCTTTATGATAGTGGAACGATCGGCCTCAGTCTGGATGTAGCTTTCAATGGTGGAGAGTGAATCAGGATATATCGCGGTGTTATCCTCTCTTCCCTTATATTTAATTTTCCGTTGCATATTACTCTTCTTTTATTCATTTTTTTTTATAATATGAATTTATTAAGGGATTGGGAATTTTTATTAATTGTTAAATCTCTCTTGCATGCTTTCTTTAAAAAGGGATTTTTAATTTTTCTTTTTTTAATTCAAAAAAGTTTAACACTTAATTCACCTCGCTCTTGTGTTGTTATTTATCCATTCTTTCTTTACAATTCTTAAGTATGAAGGTTGTAGAATCATGACAAACACCAGTATATATTATGGTAGCTAGTAGAATGTGAAATAGTATAGAAAAGTAGTTAGTGATAAGAAATTACCTTATGACAGACAATGAATAGGTTTAAGAGATGATCTTATGACATGTATGGATGTCAGGTTAAGTGTGAATAACTGTCATAGGATTATGATTAAATCTTTAGAGTGAGATTATAGTAGTGACGATTGCAGTAATTGTGATAGTAGAGAACTGAAGAAAAAATATAAGTTAGAAAGGGGTACAAGAGATATTTTTGTGTAGCTCTATGTGTTAGCTTCACATAGGTTCAAATCTCACTTAATTTGGAGATCTGTAGCTTGAGATATTGAATATTTACTAAACCATGTTCACTGCTGACACATTATCCGGATGTTGTCAAAGAAATATCCGGATATTGGATTTCCAATATCAGGATATTTCGCGTCAATTTTCCACAACTGCATTTTAAGCGAAAATGTCCGCCATGACTCAATTTTTCACACTTCTAGAGGTTCAACATTCTCATTTTACACTTGATTTTAATAACTAACACCTAGGTTACTAAAGTTCCCATTTTTACAACCCTTACACATGTTATGAAAAGGCAAAGGGAAGTGTTGAGGATTTTACCCAAGAGCTTCAAAGTAGCTAAAGGGAGGGACTTTCAAGCCTTAGCACTACTCTTCGTGGCTGTTCAGCAAGGTGCGCGAGAATGGGTCTTTAAAGTTGGTTCTTTTCTCTCTAAAGGTTCTTTCTTGTCCCAAGGCTTCAATTCAAGGGAAGATGATGACCCAAGCTCTCAAGGATGAAGGGAGGCTATTCTCAAGCACAAGACAGCAAGCTAAACCCTTCAAGATGATGTTTTTCTTCTCTAACCTCAGCAATTACAAGGTTAGGATGATCAAATAGTGAAGAAATGAGGTATCTTGGTTGTTTCTTGAGAAGAAAATCATGGAGTCATGGTGGGGAGAGCAATGGCAGCAATGAGAGTGAAGAGAGAAAGGGTTTCTACATATGGAAATAAGAAAAATGAGAGTGAGTGACTAAGTTTGGGTTATTTAGAGTAGACCCACTCAACTGAACCGGTATAAATCCATAGATCACACTCGCTTAATTATTTATATATTTTAAACTACAATGTCTTATAAAATTTATGGAACATTAACCACTAATTTACGTACCCATATTTTCTACCACTAAACACGCATTATCCTCACTTTTTCACATAAAAATGATTTAAATTTAAATAATTAGAATTTCCTTCTAATTATCATATCTTAATTATTAAATTACTTCTAAAATCATAATTTAACGGTTTGGGCTCTTACAATGATAATCACTAATTATCTTAAGTTTCGAGTAATTTTCCCTACCGCATTTTTACCGCGAAACACTCTTCATTTACCCTTTTCTCAAAAAGTGTTTTAATTTAAATAATCAGATTTCTCATCTCATTATCCTCATTTAATTATTATTAAATTTCTAAAATCTCCATTTAATGGCGTGGCTTCTTACACTTTGGTCTTCTTAGAGCATTTGAAACTTGTTGCCATGCCTTTCATTGTGTTTATCAATGTTGAGCTATTTGGTGTTTTGTAATCATCAAAATTTCACTTTCTTGGTTTTTGTTACCTATGGTTCAACAATCTCCTCATTTTTTATGATGACAAACATTTCATTGTGAAACATAAAGTTTTTGAATTTTTCTCAATTTTAATATATTTCTCCACCTTTTGGTAATATCAGAAAGTGCTAAAATATGAGAATGACATTAAGATTCAAAAAGTCAACTTTAAGTCAAACTAATTTCATATTCTTCAAGTTTTAGCATCAAGTTTATGAAGCACATACGAAAATGACTCAAAAGTTGTATAAAATCCAGTATTTACAGAATTATGACTAAGGTAGTAAAATGACAAATATGAAACGAATGGCAATAAAGTAAGTAAGGGTGTCAAAATGGGTTGATATGACACGAATATGACACAACAGGAATATGCTAATATGAACATGACACAAATTTTTTGTGAGTTGACACGACATGGAAAACACGCAAATTAGGGGTCAAAACAGTAATTGACAAAAAATTTGAAAAAATGGGTCCAAATTAAAAAAAGAAGATAATTTAAAACAAATATGGGTTGACACGAATTTGACACACGACATGACACGAATTTTTTGCGGGTCATTTTTCCCAATATGACACGATTTTTTTGTGAGTTAACCCAAACACGAATTTTTCATGTCGTGTCATGGGTCGACTCGTGTGTCATAACCTGTTTTGACACCCCTAAAGTAAGTACTAGTAATCATCAAAGTACTTTCATATGATATTAAATCATCGAAATAAGGTATTAGAGCATTAAACAAGCATTGGTATATGGTATTGAAATGTCAATTAAGTATAACATATATGAATGAGTAATCCTAAAGCATAAGCATCAAGTAAGAGGATTAAACAACCCTAATTCCAACTTTAATTTCTCATATTAATCTTTAGGCAATAGCTTAGTAAAAATATCCGCTAATTGATATTGAGAATCCACAAATTCCATATTGACATCTTTTTGTACATGGTCTCTAATGAAATGATGCATAATATTAATAAGCTTAATCCTTGAGTGTATGATAGAATTCTTAGTCAAATTGATTGCACGTGAGTTATCACATTTAATTGAAATGTGAGTGAAGGATAAACCATAGTCTTGAAGTTGTTGCTTCGTCCACAAGGCTTGGGAAACACAACTTCCAGCAGCTACATATTCTGCTTTAGCGGTTGATAAAGCAGCACTCACTTGCTATTTACTATGCCTTCAGACTAAAGCATTCCCAAACAAATGACAACTACCACTTATAATCTTCTTATCCAACTTGCAACCGGCAAAATCGGAATCGAAATAACCAATTAAACTAGGAAGGAATCCTTTAGGATACCACAAACCAATATATGTAGTCCTACTAAGTATCTTATAATCCTTTTAACGGAATTTAAATAAGACTCTCTAAGACAAGATTAATATCTAGCACATAAACAAACACAAAACATAATATCTGGTCTACTAAAAGTATAATAATGAACCAATCATTCCTCTATACTCTGTTACCTCAACACGTTTACCTTCTTCATCTTTGTCAGTTAAGATTGAAGTGCTCATTGAAGTGTCTATCGATTTGGCTTGGTCCATCCCAAAGCGCTTGAGTAACTCATTCTGATACTTCCTTTGGTTGATGAATATGCCTTCTTTCTCTTGCTTTATTTGCAATCCAAGGAAGTAATTCAATTCTCCCATCATAGACATTTCAAACTCACTTTTTATCATTTTAGCAAACTATTCATAAAGAAAATAATTAGTAGAACCAAAGATAATATCATGAACATAAATTTGAACAAGTAAAGTATGATCATGTTTTCTTTTAATAAAGAATGTAGTATCTACTTTACCTCTACGAAAATCATTATCAAGTAAGAATTTGCTCAATCTTTCATAACAAGCTCTTGAAGTTAAGCCATATAATGCCTTCTTTAAGCGATAAACATGATAGGAAAGCCAAACCTTTCAAATCCGAGTGGTTGATAAACATATACCTCTTCTTGAATAAAACCATATAAAAATGCAGATTTGACATCCATTTGATATAACTTGAAATCGTATATACTAGCATATGCAAATAGCAATCTAATAGCTTCAAGTCTTGCAACGGGTGCATAGGTTTCATCATAGTCAATTCCATCTTCTTGATTGTACCTTTTAGCTACTAGTCTTGCCTTGTTCCTTGTGATTCTATCATTTTCATCAAGTTTGTTTCTAAATACCCACTTAGGGCCAATCACTTGATGATCATCCCGTTTTGGGACAAGTTCCTAAACATCATTCCTTGTAAATTGATTTAGCTCCTCTTGTATAGCAATCATTCAATTTTCATCTTGAATAGCTTCTTCCTCAATTGTCTTAGGCTCAACATGAGAGACAAAAGCTAAGTGATTGCAAGCATTCCTCAAAGAACTTCTTGTAGAAACACCCTTTGATAACTCTCCAATAATAGCATCCATAGAGTGAGACTTTGTAATTTGTATACCTTCAATCCTTATGTAGCTCTTGTTTCTCACTTTGTTAATTACCTTGATCATCATTATTTTCTTTTTCCTTGTTGCTAGCATCCTTATCTTCTAAAGGCAAGTCTTTCTAGGTATCTATAATATCATCATCACAAGACTTTCTTTATAAGAAAGAGTTAGTTTCATCAAAAGCAACATGAACAGATTCTTCAGTTGTCATGGTTCTTTTATTATAGATTCTATAAGCTTTGTTAGTAAGAAAATAATCAAGAAATATGTCTTCATAGGCTTTAGCATTGAATTCGCCTATGTTATCCTTACCATTATTCAACACATAGCATTTGCAACTAAACACATGAAAATATGCAATGTTAGGCTTTCTACCTTTGTAAAGTTCATAAGGGATTTTCTTAAGGATAAGCCTAATTAGTGTACGGTTGGTCACATAAAAAGCGATAATTACCACATCAGCCCAAAAGTACTTAGGAAGGTTGCTTTCACTAATCATAGTTCTAGCAAGTTCTTCCAATACTCTATTTTTCCTCTCAACAACCCCATTTTGTTGAGGCATTCTAGGAGAAGAGAAATTATGGCCTATGCCATGCTTATCACAAAACTTTTCAAACTTGAGATTTTCAAATTCACCACTATGATCACTTCTAATATGAAAAAATTTCATGCTTTAATCATTCATGAGATGCTTTGCTAACTTCTTAAAAGATTTATATGCATCATACTTGTGTGACAAGAAAAGTGTTCATGTGAATGTAGAATAGTCATCAATGATCACAAAAGCATAGTAATTTCCACCAAAACTCATTGTCCTTGTGGGACCAAACAAATTCATGTATAATAACTCTAGATGAATAGAAGTAGAAACAACATTCTTACTTTTAAAACAAGTTTTAATTTGTTTCCCTTTTTGACAAGTATCATACAATATATCTTTTTTAACTAAATTGTTAAGATGACTCATTCCAATATGTGTTATGCGCCTATGCCATAACCATGTTTCATCACTTTTACTAATCAAGCATGTAACATCACTTGAAGAACAAGTATCAATACCAAGCATATACACATTATCAATTCTATGACCTGTGAATTTGACTTGATCAAGCAAACTAGCAACATGACATGTCATGGAATCAAATACAATTTTCAATTGCTTACCACAAAGTTGGCTAATACTAAGCAAATTATATTTCAAATCTTCCACTAAAAACACATCTTCAATTAGAGTAGTACAAGTGTTATCTGTAACAGTCCATCGTACACCGGTATTGTTAACATTAATTATGATATTAAGCACAGTTACAATCACAACAATTCATTTATGAAAATACGAGTAAGCTTTTTCTGTTTATTACGCAAGCATTTAAAACAATAAAAGCATAATAATTAAAAGTTGTGACCGTAACTGTAAACTCTTCACGGGATAATTATATAAACTACTTTTATCTCTTATATTACTTCTCTCAAGTCACCAAGGGGTTCCCATAAACCCACTTAGCTAATTTCTCACTTTATGTTTTCTACCTATCCGAACATGGTTCGGTCTCTGGATTTCTGTAGAGAATCCGCACGTCGCGAACCTCTCATCTTTTGATATGTTATTCTATACTCAATTAAATTTCTAGGAAGCTATCACACGATTTATTTCGATCTCGTTTGATCCGGATATCGCCATTTGAAGTTGGACAAGCAAAGCTGCTAGCCAACCCCAAAATAGCTCCAAACATCACTCACTAAATGAATTACTGTAGAAAATACGCTCAACCAATTGCTCTCAGATTTTTATAAAAAAAAACTAAACACCTCAAGCTTCAATTTGATATATCATACACCTAATTTTACGAAGATACGAAGCGGGAAATAATTTTCCCAACACTGGTCCAAAACTGCCACATGTGCAGTAAGCAAATGGGAAGTCTGTGTTCTCTGCCTTCTCCAGGCCGACGTCCAACCCAAAAATTTACCAAATTTTGCCACAAGATAGAGGACATCACAAGCTTCAAAATGGCATATGGAACATCCCTATCGGACCTCTGTGGAGGGAGATATACGCTCCCGAAGTTCACCTAAATTTTGCCAATTTACAGAAAATTCGCCAAAGTTTCCTTTGTTTTTTACAAAAATCCCCAAATTGTAAATGTGTTCTAAGACCTCAAATGTACCTAATAATCATATGGTGGCACACACAATGACCAACAATGCCTTGGGGCACTTACAACCCATCACAGTTTATAGTTATTACACCATTCGTATCACATTGCTTCCTTTATTAATACTTAACACATTTCAATCACCAAAGTTCATTTGCATGCATTTGCTAATCATACACATAATCATAATCCTAAAATAGGCCTATTGCCCTTTCATCATATTACATAAAGTATCCATGTACAATTTACAACATCTCAATTACATATTACAACCTTCAATTACAACATAAAGCATAAACCTTAAAATGACATATACAACTAGACTTAGGCAAAACGACATGAACAAATATGACACTGAATCTCATCCTAAATACATATGCAATGTTCATGCCCTAACAAATACAAATACCACGCAACTTCATGCCCTATTGGCTCGGCATATAAGCCTATGGGTCTCATCCAAGGCGTGTTCCCATAACATCAAACTAAGGCACCCCTCCATCCATATATACCCGAGACTTCCTAGTGTGCTCCTATCCGGATTACACACCACGACCCTATGTCAACTGGAACTCCCTCTCGAAGACCTATCCAGTGGAAGTTCGTAATGCCCGAAGGCAAACTGTCTACTGGCCAGAGCCTCAGTACACCCTATGTACCAACATACATATTAAATGCACGATCATGTTATTCTACATTACTTACATACACTTCCTACCATCACCCTCAACGGGCATGGTGGAACACACAAGGGGATCAAGTCCCAGTACCAAGAGGTTACCTGTATAGTCCTCTCCTCTTAGCTCCCTGTAATATGCATTGGTTTTCCAACCTTCCAACCACCACATAACCCATATAATTACCATCCAATTACACAACACATCATCCAAATAATATTTCAACATCAAATCCCTAGTTTTCCCTTAATGGCCGAATTTTAACGTAGGCAACTCCAAAGGATTTTCAATCAATTTTAACTATTCCACACCTCATACTATCCTATTATATCATCATACAATCATGCAACAACTCACCAACAAAATCTTAACACAATTCCAAAACCCAAAATCATGGCACCATCAAATTTTCCCAAGTTAAAAACCATATTTTTCACCAATAATTTTCATTGCATTTATAGCTCTAACACATCATTCTAAGATATTATCATCTATTCCATATTTTCCATTTGAGCTCTCTAACAACACAAATTAACAAAAACCCCTTTAGGGTTATTGAACAAAATTCGAAAATCAACCATCAATAAGGTGTAGAAACTTACTCAAAAGCTAAGCACAAGGCTCCTCCAAGACATTCAGACCATTGGAGCATCAATCAACAACATGAACACAAATCTAACACTATGAGCCGCGGCCTTTGGCGAGGTTTTCCTCAATTTCTAGTGGTTTTCAAGGCTTAAGAACACTACCAATGGGTTTGGAAGGTGATTTGCAATAGATTTCAAGTCAAGGATCACTTGATTTGGTGGATTTGATGGAGTTAGGAGCTAAACAAGTTTTGTGCAAAAACTTGAACAATGAGCATGGAGGTCGCGGGAAGGGAGAGAGAGAGGGGGGAAGGAGATGAGTGAATAGTGACATGGTGTCACATGTCTTAAGTGACATAAGTGAGGTGGGCCCCACCGCCACCTCACGTGATTTCAGATTAACTTGAATTTCCATCTGATTCCACTAAACGTCCATAAATCACAACCTATTTAGAAACTCTAATTTTTAACATTAACCATTGTCCTTTAATAATGTTATGATGAAGAAGGATAGGAGTAGAAGAATAGCTGGAGCCCCTTATTGGGCCAAAGACTTTGTCATGTGATTAGCCCAATAAGGGTGTCCACTAAGCCCACTGGTGTGTCCACTAAGCCCACTGGTGTGTGTGAGTGTTGTTGAAGTTGCCTGGTGTGTGTGGGTGCTGATGGAGTCGGTTAGTAGGGAGGGTATACGTGTCAAGTGTAGGAAAACGGTTGGGAAGTTGTTAGAGGAGGGTTATATGTTGTTAGGAGAAGGTTGTAGAAACTCAATTGATGAATATACAAAATTATTTTTTCCTCCTTGTTCTTCTCTTTTCTCTGTTCCGGTTCCTTGAGATTTCTTTGTAGGATTTGCGTTCCTAACATTGGTGCTTTCATCTCATCGGGACTCACCGAGATTCAACCATGCGTGTTCAAGATTTGGCCGATGAATTTGGGGCGTTGCAAGTTCGTATCGATCGTAGCTTGGAAGATTTACAGGCTAGGGTTGAGCAACGATTCTCGGACCATCAGAACCAGTTCATCACGATTACTACTCAGCTACAGGAGATTCACGCCGCGATGCTCGGAGCATCTACTCGTTCCACTGGTACGCACTTTACTTCTGGTACTGATTCCGGTGGTACTTCTCAACCGCGTTTTGCAGCTGATGATCCTCGTGCAGTCATGAAATAGATCCGGATGGAATTGCCGTTGTTCAATGGATCAGATCCAAATAGTTGGATCTTTCGAACAGAACTATATTTTGGGCTTCAGCAGGTTCCTGATGCACTCAAAGTTCGGTTGGCTGGAATGAAGATGGAAGGGTTAGCTGGACCTTGGTTTCAGTGGCTTTTCAACGGGGGATCTGCGCAGTCATGGGAGCAGTTGAAGTTGGCGGTTCGGCAGAGGTTTGGTGGCACGGCTTATACAGATCTAAGGGGAGTACTTTCGAAGCTTACGCAGGATGGCACCTTGAATGATTACATTAAGAATTTTGAGGCCCTTATTAATCAGGTTACTGAGTTTTCTGATGAAATCCTCATGAGCTTCTTTGTTTCAGGCTTATTACCGGATTTAAGAAGGGCTATTCAATTGCATTCTCCTACTTCTCTCCATCAAGCAATGCAATTAGCTATCACATATGATGCCCATTTTGTTGAGTTGCGGTCGTCCTTCTCCTCTCTTGGGCCAAAGAAGACTTTTACTAAAAATTCTTATATTGTGGAGCAACCGAAGCCATTGAATTCAATCATGCCAAGTCCGAAGCCTACTTTTCCAGCCCTGCCTTCCACGGTTCCTTATAAGAAGTTGAGTAATGAAGACTTGATGAAGAAGAGAGAGCTGGGATTATGTTACACTTGCGATGAGAAGTGGAATCCTCGCCATAAGTGTAAGTCTAAGCTTTTCTTAAAGATAGGGGATTGGGAAGATTGTGTGGATGATACTGAAGAGCATATTGTGTGGCAGCCTGAGTTGACACATGAGGCAACTCATGAAGCTGCTTTGCATTCTTTGAAGGGGGATAAAAATCCTAGGGCCCTTCAATTTCAGGTTGATTTCATGGGTCGGATAATTTCTATTTTGGTGGATTCTGGAAGTTCTCATAACTTCATCCAAAAGCAAATTGTGGATGATGTGGGGCTGCCAACTATAAAGGTCCCTCGAATGCGGGTATTTTTGGGGAATGAGAGTTTCTTCTTTGTGACAGGAAGTGTCTAGGTGTCTCTTTGAGCATTCAAGGGTACTCTTTTGTGGTTGATCTGTGGGTTATTGAATTGTCTGGCTTTGGAATAATTTTAGGCATTTCTTGGTTGAGCCAGCTTGGTAGGGTTATCCATGATTATGCTGAATTATCCATGGAATTCATGTCTTCAGGAGGAAGGGTGGTGTTACATGGTGAGGCTGATTCTAAAGTCTCTTATTGTGAAATTCAGCAGTGTTTCAGCTTGGCAGGGGAAGTGGCACCAGTGTCATTGGATATCTCACCAGAGTTGTTGGATCTGAAACAGCTTGTTCATCTGGAAATTTGGACCATTCTGGTGCAATTTCAAGTGGTTTTCCAGTTACCCAGGGGACTGCCTCCTCCCAGGAACTGTGATCATGCAATACATTTGGTTGATGGAGCTAGACCAGTTAATGTTAAGCCATATAGATATGCCTATCATCAGAAGGAAGAAATTGAGAGGCAAGTTTCTGAATTGCTGGCTTCGGGGTTGATTAAAAAGAGCAGGAGCCCATTTTCTTCACCTGTCTTGTTGGTTAAGAAACAAGATAATTCATGGCGAATGTGTATTGACTACAGGGTTTTGAATAATATTACCATTAAGGACAGGTTTCCTATCCCGACCATTGATGAGTTGCTTGATGAGCTTCATGGAGCAAGGATATTTACCAAGCTTGACTTGAGGAGTGGATACCATCAAATACTATTGGTTCCAGGGGATACTTCCAAAACTGCCTTTCGAACACATGAGGGGCATTATGAGTTTTTAGTGATGCCCTTTGGGTTAACTAATGCTCCTTCAACTTTCCAAGCAGCTATGAATCATATGTTTCGACCTTATTTGCGGAAGTTCATCATAGTGTTTTTTGATGATATTCTTATATATAGTGGTTCTATGGAAGAACACTATAATCACCTTGTCTTAACCCTAACATGTTTACAGGAGAACTTGTTTGTGGTGAAGCTTAGTAAGTGTGGATTTGCATTGGCTGAGGTGGAGTATTTGGGACATCTAGTTTCAGGTGAGGGGGTGAAAGCTGATCCCAAGAAGATTGCTGCTATGAAGCAATGGCCACAGCCGAAGACTATTAAACAGTTAAGAGGGTTCATTGGCTTGACAGGGTATTATAGGAGATTCATTAGACAGTATGCATCTCTAGCTTCTCCTTTGACTGACATGTTGAAAAAGGATTGTTTTATTTGGGGAGATGAAGCTGCCGAAGCCTTTGAAGCATTGAAGGAGATTATGTCTAGTACCCCAGTTTTATCCTTACCTGATTTCAACTTGCCCTTTGTAGTTGAAACTGATGCTTCAGTTGTGGGGATTGGGGCTGTCCTCTTACAACAAAATCATCCTATTGCTTTCTTTAGCAAGAAGTTGGGACCTAGGTTGAGGGTGGCATCTACCTATGTCCGAGAGCTTTATGCTTTGACGGAGGCAGTTAAAAAGTGAAGACATTACTTGCTTGGTTCCAGGTTTATTATTCGTACAGACCATAGGAGTCTCAAAGAGCTCTTGACACAGACTGTGCAAACAATTGAGCAACAAAGGTATGCTTGCAAACTAATGGGATGTGATTTTTCCATTGAATATAAACCAGGAGCAGCCAATGTTGTTGCCGATTCACTATCACGAAGCTGTGAGGAGGAGCATCCTGGCAGCATCTTAGCTTTGCTATCAGCAGTCTCCTTTCAGTTAGTGGATCAGATTCGTGAGGAGAATAAGGTTGACCCTGAGTTGCTGCAAATTCGGTTGAAGCTGCAACAGAATGAATTGGGAGATCCGGCTGTTACTGAACGGGATGGAATTCTGTTCCATAAAAACCGATATTTGTTGGGCACAAATTCGGTATTGAGAGAAATCCTTTTGCAGGAAGCTCACTCCACATTGGTTGGGGGTCATGCAGGTGTTGCTAGAACCTTGTTGAGGTTATCTGCTTCTTTTTATTGGAAAGGAATGAGGAAAGATGTCAATGAGTTTGTCAAGTGTTGTTCTACTTGCCAACTCATCAAAACGTCTACTTCTCCACCTTTGGGGTTGCTTCAACCTCTACCTATTCCAGCTGGGGTCTTTGAGGACTTGAGTATGGATTTCATTACGGGGCTGCCTCAATCCAAAGGGTTTAATGTCATTTTGGTGGTAGTTGACCGTTTCACCAAGTTTGCTCATTTTGGTGCCTTGGCTACTCCTTACACTGCTGCGAAGGTAGCCTCTTTATTTGGTGATATGGTGGTCAAACTACATGGGTTTCCAAAAACCATTGTGTCTGACAGGGACTCAATTTTTTTGAGTCAATTCTGGTCACAATTGTTCAAATGCAGTGGAACAATACTCAGGACCAGCACCTCTTATCATCCACAATCTGATGGACAGACGGAAGTCACCAATAGGTACTTGGAGCAATATTTGAGAGCTTTTTGCCATGAAGAAAATCACAAATGGGCTTTTTATTTGGGATGGGCAGAGTATCATTACAATACTGTTGCACATTCGGCCATTGGAATGTCTCCCTTCCAGGCTCTTTATGGTAAGGCTCCAACTATGATTCCTTCTTATCTCCACGGTTCTGTTAGAGTTGAAGCTGTGGATGCTACCTTGAGTCACCGCGATGAGCTGCTGAAGTTTCTCAAGGATCAATTATGTAGTGCTCAGAATCGGATGAACGTGCAGGCTGACAAACATAGGAGGGATGTCACTTTTTCTGTTGGAGATTTGGTTTTGATTAAACTCCAGCCTTACAGACAAATTACACTCACCAAGAGGAAGTGCCAGAAACTTGCAAAAAGGTATTTCAGACCTTTTCCAATTACTAGGATTTTGAGCCCTGTCTCTTATCAGGTGGAGCTGCCACCAAGTTGTAAGATTCATTCCTCTTTCCATGTCTCGGTACTTAAATGTTTTAGAGGTGATAGTTCAACAGTTGCCTTGCCTTTACCTGAGTTGAGCAGTGGCAATTTACCAATTCAAGTTCCTTTGGCTGCATTGAAGTTTCGGCAGGTGCTGGAAGAACGGGGAAGCAAGAACCAATGGTTGATTCAGTGGACTAATTCTCTTCCTGAAGATGCAACTTGGGAGGATCAGACTGATCTTGAGTTGTATTACCCCGAGTTTGTTTTGCCTCACCAAAACCTTGAGGACAAGGTTCTTTTGGAAGAGGGGAGCAATGTTATGATGAAGAAGGATAGGAGTAGAAGAATAGCTGGAGCCCCTTATTGGGCCAAAGACTTTGTCATGTGATTAGCCCAATAAGGGTGTCCACTAAGCCCACTGGTGTGTCCACTAAGCCCACTAGTGTGTGTGAGTGTTGTTGAAGTTGCCTGGTGTGTGTGGGTGCTGATGGAGTCGGTTAGTAGGGAGGGTATACGTGTCAAGTGTAGGAAAACGGTTGGGAAGTTGTTAGAGGAGGGTTATATGTTGTTAGGAGAAGGTTGTAGAAACTCAATTGATGAATATACAGAATTATTTTTTCCTCCTTGTTCTTCTCTTTTCTCTGTTCCGGTTCTTTGAGATTTCTTTGTAGGATTTGCGTTCCTAACAAATTACCCTTGATCAGATGAATACGGAGTATTCTGGTCGTTCGGAGAAAATGTTGTTCTAAGCTGTTGTGCGCGCCGTAAGCATGTTTCCCTAAAACTTACTATTTTCCATCAATTTTCATCAGAAATCATATTTCCTAGTTCTATAAACCATTTATAACTTGTATTCGAAACCTAAAGCTCAAAACTCAATCGACACGTTTTACGGTGCAATCGTACCGCGATATTTTTACCCGATAAAAAACTTTTCACTGAATTTTCTGAAACTTGCCTATCCACTTAATTTTTCGTTCTGAATCTATTTTCAGGATTATTTTTATCATTTGAGACCTCTTACTCAATTTCCTTCCTAGGGTTGTGTGCATGGCTAAATTACCGTTTTGCCATTTTTTTGTATTTTGGCCTAATTTTCAGGATTTTCACTGATCCTTCCCTTTGATTCTCATTTAATATATTAATATTTAAACTCAGAATGTGAGGTGTTATATTACCAATTTTGCCAATTCTCAGTATCTTGCCTTTGTTGTTGTCTCCATATGTAACATGCTCATTTTATTTCAAGATGATTGAAGTGAATCTTGAAATATCTCCGGCTATATGCTTGGAATATCCACTATCAAGGTACCATCCAGTGCTTTTTGCCTTCAAGCACACTTGTACCTACAAAACAAATAAGTTTACTTGACTTTTGGTACCTAAAGGCTCTCTTGGGTCCATTTAGGTTAGGCTTGGAAAGCAGCCCATCATGTGCAAATTGTGGGGAAAATGTACATTTAACAACCCAAATTTGTTTGTAAACCTTTCACATTTTTCGTTACTTGCATTGGTATGAATTATGGCATTTTCTTCCGCAATAGTTACATTTAATGAATGGACTTACATATATGTATGATGTACATGTGAAGTTTTTTTAGCATGTGATTAATGCATGTTAGGCTTTACATAATCTAAACATATGTAAATGTGAAGGTCTTTGTCTACTAAGTACAACATTCAAATTTTCTCTAGCACATCTAAACTTTTCTAAATCATTATTTAACCTTTTAACTTCCTTTTTAAACTTTTCACATGTAGTACATGATGTAGATGAAGAAGATGCACAACTAGATCTAACTAAACATACAAGATAAGTAGCACTATCATCTATCAACTTTAATGTTTCATTTTCATTTTTCAAATCATCTAGTTTTTCATTTAAACAAGCTACTTGTTTAAGCAAGTCATCATTATGTTTCCTAACTAGTTTAAGGTTCTTATCACATTCCATAACTTTATCATGTATTTCTTTAAAAGTATTTTTCAATTCATCATAGGAAGGGTCATAAGATGAACAAATAAAATTTACCTCACTGGCTTCATCTTCTTCCTTTGCCATCAAACAAAGGTTGGCTTCCTTTTTTATACGAATAAGGAGACAACACCTAGTGATCCATTGCAATTGCCAAATGGGCCAATCACAATATCAAGGGCCAAGAAGTTTAAAGAAGCTCTTAGTGGGTTGATCCAGCAAATGTGGGCTAATCATGAAGACATCAAGTCCAAATTTATTCATAATCAGAATTTAGTTAATGCCATCAATGTAAGGGAGGTTGAGTGGAATGAGTAACAATTTCCAGTGTCAATTAAAGTTTAGTGGGGCTGAAAACATTTTCAATGTTATTAATGCTTAGTGTGGTTGATTCACATTTTCAATGTCATGAATGTTTAGTGGGCTGATTAACGTCTTTTCCTTTTCCAAGTTGTCAACTTTAAATTAGTTTCTTTTCATTTGTTAGTCTTTTCATATTCTTGGAGGGATGTTCCAAGTATAAATAAGGGAGGATACAACTCTTGTAACAGATTTTGAAGTTATATTATAATTGAGAGGTTTATTCTCTTTGGTTCTTATCTAGAACTCTAAACTTATCAAGAAGCTTGTTTTGTGGCGTTCAAACCAGACTTATCACTCACCTTCTTCTTTCTTGAGTGTGGCGTCTTTATCCTTTTTATACCTTTGGTTCTTATCTTCCATAGATAACGGGTCAAGGTTGTTTATTTCTTGTTTTAAATTCCTGATTGTAGAAACGATCCTAACTAAATTGGTCTTGGTTCTTATCTTATTATCATGCCAAGTGAGTAAACTAATTTTGTAATTGAATTATATATTTTGGAGTGTAGTATAAAATAATAATTATTAATTGAATTATTCATGTAGTCTCTATTTATAGATTTTCATTTAATTTTGTACACTAGAGGTTTTATTCTTCTTTTATTTTTTCACTTATTACTATTATAATATTAATTTCTATCTTCGTTAAATAATGTTTGAATAATTATTTCAAAATGGGGTGTTACCACACCGTTGATTATTTATGTCAAAACATTTAACAGTAAGAGGATATATTATTACCTATGCAGCACCGATACCGACACGAGACACGTGACACGATACTATACGATACTCCGACACGTTAATTCTAAAAAATGTTAGATTTCGACACGTTAGGACACGTTTTGATATTAAATAATATTTTTAATTTATGTAGTGTATATTATATTTAATATTCAATAATTTAATAAAAAATTGAATTTAAACTTATATTATTCATGAATTTTGCAAAAAAACATAAGATATTCCAAATATTTATATTAAACTCAATAAAATGGTGATCGTAATCTAACGAATATAATAGTTGGAATTAAAAACTCAACGCAACGTAACCTTTGAACCTTTTTTTTTTAATTTCTATAATGTGTGTGGGAGTGTCGGAGTGTCCGACAGTGTCGGGAAGTGTCGGACACGACACGTCAGGATTTTTGAAGTGTTGGTGCTTTATAGTCTATGACATGGGTCAACTTAATATGAATAACTTGCTTATTTTAGTTTTTGAATGAAATTGTCTTTAATAACCTCAAATTAATAAATAAAATATTTATCAAACATGTAATTATATAATTATTTAATTTTGATAGGTCAATATATAAATACACTTAACAAAAATATAAATAGCTATTGGGACAAATATAAAATTGGGTATGCATCAAAAAATAAATAAATATAAAATTGGGTATGGTGGAAACGTGTCTAGTTATTTTTGAGTAAAATAATTCTAAAAAGAATAAAAGAAATGAGTTATTTTTAGAAAATAATGTGTTATGTTTACTAGTGAGGTCTTCTTTTTAGCTTATCTTTTCCTTAAAAATAGAACTTAGGTCAAATAAATTTTTACAAAAATACTTATAATAATTTTTTTTATTTCTTTTAAAAAAAAGTTTTTTTATAATAAATTAAAAATTCAAAAGTCAAAAATTCTTAAGAGGAGTTTTTTTTTTTTTTTTTTTTTTTTTTTTTTAAGTTATTTTAGTTTTTTTTAAATGAATATTTTTTAAGCCAAAATTTTGATATAATCATCAAATAGGTTTTAGCTTTAGTTTTTTTAATAATTTTTTTAAATTTTAACTTAAAAGTAACTTTAAGGAAATCCCAAACCGGCGTTAGTAATAATTAGGTCTGTAAATGGGCTAAGCTGGCTTACAGGAACCTACGATTTAGTTTATCTTATTACCGTTGATTTCCGCCAATCAACAGTTATCACTTATTGTGAATTAATAATTAATTAATGAGTCTAATTTACTAAAATGATAACCGTTGATTGGCGGAAATTAACGGTGATAAGGTATGGTCGTAAAAGGTTGTAAAAAAAAGTTGTAACTATAACCTTCCTCATTTTTTTAATAATTTTGAATAATAAAATAATATTATTTTAATTATTAAATATTTAATAGATTTAAAAAGCTAACAAATCAGATACACCTAATATTTTTTACACAAATCTAACTTAATTACAAAAGCCGGAAATATGCATTAACAATGTATGAAGGCAAATTGCAAATGCACTATATAGTCTATGGGCTTTACTTCTCTCTAGAGATGTTATCATATGTTGTAAGATAAATTAAATGAGATCTATCAATTTTTAAAAAAAGAAAAAAAAAAGAGATGGACACATTATTTTTTTATGTGAGTGTGACATAAGAAATATATGTTATGTCGAGTATAATTTCCGATAGTCTATACACCATAACCGAACCAATAAGCAGTCCTCTGTTTTGCGCCATCTTGGTCGTGCGGGTACACTAACCGACTGGTACTATATTAGGTTCTTTTTTCTGCAAACTACATCCCTCTTTCTCTGTATCTATCTTTTGCATTCTCTCCTCTCTCCCCCGAGAAAGCGGAACTGCGGGGTTTTTCCATGACTGCGCGAATACTTTCCGTCACTTTCTTGAAAAAGTTTCGATACTGTCTCCTCTTTCCCTTCCCTTCTCATCCGCTGATTCCTCACTTTTCTGATTCTTCCGCGGCAGATTTTGATGAGCCCAAGAGTTATTTAGGTTTTCGAGAGCATCGCGATTTTGGTAGATAGAGAGAAGAGATTCTTCTTTAGTTTTTTTTTTTTTTTTCTTGCCGCGTTTTTCTTATGGGATTGGAGATGGGGAGCGTCGATCGAGACGACGATCGGACGTTCAAGGTGAACTTCAGCGCGGACGGAGTGGCGAAGCTCAGGGAGAGTGTGAGGGAGAAACTCAAGGAATTCATGGGGGATTCCACTGATGACACTCTTGTGGTACGGCCCAAACATAACCGTTTACGAATGAATACTGTTTACTTCTAGAGTGTTGAAATGATTTTTGAGAACAAAGTCTGGGATTGGTTGCAAAATTGTGCTTATGAAAATGGATAAGCGAGCTCCTGGTGGTTTCCTATGATGAACTAGTCGTCGTTTTCTCTTAAATGAGTAAAGTGTCACTGTTTCTAAATATTCTTTATGGTATGAGGTGAATGATTGGAAACGGAGTTATGTTGAAAAAATCCCTATAAAATGTGGCTAGAATAGTTAGGGTGCTTTCTGCAAGTTATGGAAAGTGTATCTAGGAGTATAGCTAAATGTAAAGTGGAGATATTTAAATAAATGTATGGGTTTATTTAAAAAAAGTGAAGACCACTTGTGGCATTAGCATTGAAAGCTATCATGTCTACTGTTTTTGAAAATTTGTTGCAGATTCTAGTGCATAATATTTGCTTTTGACATGTCATCTCATGTCCATACTGGTTGATATTATGATTCGGTGGAACCTGGATGCAGATATTATATTTCTATGGCTTTATATGCACAGTATAAATGTTTGGCAGTTGCATGTGCATGCACATGCACAATGAGCTTCTTGCAGTTATGCCATAAAATGTTTGACATTGAAAACACACATGCACGTACTGACAAACACTTTCACTTCCAGTTTCAAAATTATAGGTAACTTTTGGATAAAGTATATTTGTCTTAGATACAGACTTGCGTGAAAATTCAGACTGGATAATATACAAGGGGTTAAAAAGATTTTGTGCATAAACAAAGATTGTTTTCACAAAGATTGTTTTTGGGAATTATTGCTAAAACTGAAATTTTCAGCTGATGAATCCAATTAAGCAATTAGTTGTTAGTTCTCTCAAAAGGTATTGGAATGGCTTTTGCCCAAGGAGAGGCCTTAGCTTTTTCAAGTCTCAGTGACAGTAGTTGATTTTTGTCTGTTTTTCCAAGAAAAAATACAAAATGAAGAGCAATTAGCGTACATTTGGGGAACTGCAGTGGTCATACTTGGTCCTTGGGGTGACCAAGTTGTATTCAACATGGTTTTGTACATGATTTGAGTTTTTGTTGTATCTATGTTAGTGCTGCATCTAATGGGGGTTGGGTGGTTGTTTGGAATGGTATAAAATTGTGGAATGAGATAATTGCCTTTTATGTGTCTCTTATTGGAATGATTGTAAAAAATTTTGTGATGTCGAAGTGCCTGTCAAACATAGAAGAAAAATTCTACCCAACAGGAATAGGACAGGTGATTCTTTATGATAGTGAATTTTGGCCAGTAGGGTGCCAACAACAAGAAGAGCCAAACTGTAAGTCTGGTGGAGGGATGAGTGTGCGCACTAGAAAAGTTGGATTAGAAAAAAACTGTTGACAGAAGTTGGAGTTGTACCTATTAAGGAAAACACGAAAACTCATCTTAAGTGATCTGTTCATGTAAGGAAAAGACCAACACAGCCCCCAATGAGGAGAGCAGACCAAATGGAAGATATTCTGATTATAAGAGGTAGAGGAAGATCAGACCCTCATTTATTTTAGGAGAAACCATTAAACAAGACTTTCTCTAAACAGATTTATGGAAAACTGGTTTTTGTTGTAGTCCAATGGTGTTGTTTGATTGATGTAGGCATGCAGCAAACTCCACCTAGTGAGATAATGCTTAATTATTGTTGTTGTATTGATGCTGAGCATTCAGTTATCACAAGTAATTTAGAGTTGAAGGTCTTCTAAGCTGTTTTATGTCTCCAGAGTTTCTTTATTATCTGCAAGCTATTGTTGTTGTTGTTGTTGCTGCATAAGGATATAACACTTCTTTAGATATGTCTTATTTGGAGAAATAACCAGTGAGTAAAGGCATTTACTATGGGTTACTAAAACTTTGATGAGATTAATGTGACTTTGTTGTGTAAACTGAAGTTTACCTTATGCAATGGCAGGAATATGTTATTGTGTTATTGAGGAATGGTAGGCGCAAAGAACAAGCAAGGAATGAATTGAATGTTTTTTTGGGGAATGACAGTGATTCTTTTGTATCCTGGTAATTTCAGTTTAGTCTCTCTTTGATGGATACTTTAAGCTTAATTTAATTGCAAGTAATATAGTTTTTACACCCATAACTCTATGTGCTAATTTGTACGTATATCTTGTTAACAGGCTGTGGGATCATGTAGATTTGAATTTAGTTTTATATGTACAACCTGAAGAATCGCAGGGTGAAACTCCTAAAAGAAAGCTTATATCAGAAGGCCAAACTGGGGGTGATGGTTTGCAGCATTTGAATTCACAGTCAGGAAGAAGAAAATCTAACAAGTTATCTAGAAATCGGCATAACAAAGATTGGAAAGGATTGGTGAGGGGAGAAGATGAACCAACTCCCATTCGAAGCTCCAAGATTGACAATGTTCATTTGGAGGAAAAAACCCGACCTCAAGTCAATTGTGGACCAAGGTCAGTATCTCCTAAACGTCCAGTTCAGAGGAAAAGGGGCCGAGCTGATGACCACCAAAGGACAAAGGTTTGAAATGCTACAACCTACAATATTTTCCTGATGTAATGTATAGTTCAGACGTTTTAATTCAACTTTATATTTAAGTTATTTTAATGGTGTTTCAATATGATACGTACATTGGGAGAACCTCACCCCAAAAGTTAGCTCGTAAGGTAAGAGAGCGCAAAGTCCATATAAACCCCACATCAGACCCTCATGTTTCTGATGTTAACCCTGTATTCCGATGTGGGACTTCAAGTCCTATACCTTACAATTGAATCGTAACACAATACTGATCATGGGCTTGTTAATATAAGTGAATGAGTTTATACAGCTGAGGGGTGGAATACTAGTTGATTCAATTAATGTTAACCTTGTTGTTATGGATATGAATATCATATCCCAACTACCTACCTGGAAATTAGCTAATGGGGAGCATCATAAGCATCTCAACAACTCTAACAGTGAGAGGGCACAAGAATAGGATCACATCCCAATAGAAGGGGAGCTGAATCCTATTGAATAAGGGGAGTTCAAAAGGCCCTAGCCTTAATAGGTAATTCATATAAATAAGAGCCTAAGAACCCCAGGTAAACACTTTTGACTCATTTACGAATACTGCCCACATTGTGCACACACCATTCCTTGGCTATAAGCCTATTGCTTGTGCTTAGTGATTGGGTCCTCGGCTATAAGCCTGGTATACACTTGATATACATTATCTCTAAGCGCATACCTCACGGTATAGCAATACGGTCTATCCAGGACCTAACATTGGCGCCGTTTGTGAGAATGATAAAATTCGACTCCCATACCACGATGACAAACACCCGTTCGACATCCAGCACCGACCAAATGCCGCAGAACTAGTTTAAACTTGAACAGCTCCAGGGAGCCGCAACCCCAGTACTGGTGAACGTGCAAGTCGAAGGGGTCAGACTTCATGGACCGACTCCCAGGCCACAGCCCAACACGACAGCGGCTACAGTCCGCCCACCTCCACACAATGAGCCACCGTGAGACGTGACCACGATAGCCATGAATACCATCCTTCAAAGGCTGCAAGAGATGGAAAATATATTCCTGACTCAGCAGCGATTAGACGCCCAGAGGATGGCTGTATTCGAGAACGAGCTTAGAAACCAGAACGCGGAGGGCCGACCTGCAGGAGATGGACTTGTCTAACATGTTGGATCTCAACATTAAAACACTGAAGGGATCCAGCATCAAAACGCTGAGGTCCGACCCGGAGGGAATGGCCATGCTGGCGATGGTAGGCCGCCACGTCAGAACGCGGCTGCAGTCAAAGGACATGCGGAGAACGTGCAGAACCTTAACCTCGGCCACAACCAGAATGATGGAGGGCCAAACGACCATCAAGACGAGAATTATCTAAACGATGAGGAGGCTATACCGCCGAGGTTCAAGAGCACCAGAATACCTCCGTACGACGGAAGTCAGGACCCAAAAGCCCATTTAGAGGCTTTCAAGACTGAGATGCTGTTCAACGGAATCATGGGACCTATTAAGGCCAGAATCTTTGCAACGACGTTGACTGGTCAAGCGATGACTTGGATAACCAGGCTTCCCAGGAACTCAATCGACTCGTTTGAGGACCTAGCCCGGACTTTCCGACTGAACTTTGCAACGAGAAAGGTGCATCCAATGTCGGCCTATGCTCTGGGAAGAATCCGGCAGAAGGAGAATGAATCACTGAGGAAATACCTCGACAGGTTCAAGGATGCCGCCCTCAAGGTTAGGGGCTTGACTGAAGCAGTGCACCTTCACCTAATTATCTCCGGATTAGATGGCGACTCTTCACTTGCAAAATCCATCTACAAGAACCCGGTTAATGATTTGGAAGAGTTCCGAAGAAGGTCGGATAAATACATCGACGTGGAAGACATGCAAAAAGTCTACGTGGAATCTCGGGGACGAAGTCCGAGTAAGAAAAACAACAAAGGTCGGGATCAGAGGGGATCGAAGAAAACAAAGGACATTCGTGATAAGAGGTCGGAAGATAGGTCTCCAAGGAGGAAGTATGATGACTATACACCTTTGAACATGTCCAGATCTAGGATATGGGAGGAGGTGGCCCAGACCGAGATGCGCAATGTTGAGAGACCACGACCCCTCAAAGCTAAAAGCGGGTTAGACAGAAGCAAATACTGTGCTTTTCACGATCAAAATGGTCATATTACGGATGACTGCTGGAACCTCCGAGATGCAATTGAAAAGCACGTCAGAGAAGGGAAGCTGAAGCATTATATCATCCGAACCCAGGGCAAGAAGAACAATAAGCGAAGGCAAAGAAGCCCTAGCCGAAGTCGAAGCCTGAAGAGAGAGGATAGAAAGGATCAAAGACAAGACCGCCCCGCCAAAGGCAAAGAGGTCGAAGATAAGGACGATGCTTTTCCCGAAGCCGAATTTGAGTGCAACGTAATAAGTGGAGCTCTGGGCGGAGGAGGAGACTCGGCTAATGCAAGGAGAAAGTACCTGAAGGAGGTAATGTCCGTTAGAGACAGGCCGACCTTCAAGGGAAACGCCAGCCATCCTGCCCCCCCTCCCCCCAAGAATGTTCTTCACTCGAGGAATTAGCAATGGTCGTACCCGGACACACTGATGGATTGGTGATCACTGGAGTGCTAGTCAACTGCCGGGTTAAGAGAATTTACATTGACCACAGGAGCTCGGCGGACATAATTCTTTGGGATGCTTTCCAGAGGATGAACCTAGATGAGAAGGACTTGAAACCATACGCCACCGAGTTGGTCAGGTTCAATGGAGTGACGTCCCCACCAAAAGGTTACATTGATTTGAAGCTAACCTTAGGCACGAAGGACTCATTCCAAGCTGGAAGGGTTCGCTTTGTTGTGGTAGACACCTCGTCTTCTTACAACGTGATCATTGGCCGGCCTACAATCCATGAATGGGATATGCTGATATCCACCAAGCATCAAACACTGAAAATGCCTGGGATGAATAATGAGATTGTCACCGTAAGAGGTGATCAAGTAGAATCAAGAAAGTGTTATTATGAGACTCTACGAGTCCATCAAGGAGGTCCATCTTCTCCCCCCCGACTTAAAAATGGAGGAGCTAAGGACCAGTCATTAAGGGCGTCTGGAAGTGAGATAAACTTGATCGAACTTGACATGAGGGAGGAGCTCCAAGCACCTCGTCCAGAACCCCAAGGGGAGTTGGATGACGTCGAGATCTGAAGGGACGGCGGAGGACACACCAAGGTGGAAAGTCCCTGGAAGTCGAGTTCAAAAAAGAACTCGTTTCCTTTTTAAAGGAAAATGCTGACGTATTCGCATGGAAGGCTTCGGAGATCCCAGGAATAGACCCAACATTCTGTTGCCACAAGCTCTCCATGTACCCTGGATCACGGCCGGTATTCCAAAAGAAGAGGAAGATAGGGTCGAACCGGAGACAAGCTTTAAGTGAGCACGTCGACGAGCTGCTAGAAGCCGGATTCATCAGGGAGATACAGTATACCACATGGCTGTCTAATGTAACAGCCCGTTGTACACCGGTATTGTTAACATTGATTATGATATTAAGCGCAGTTACAATCACAGTGATTAGATTAATTAAATTACGGGCAAATTTTTCTTTTAACATATTCCTTTTCGTGCATCAATACATTTTCCGTAATCAATTAAAACCACACTATAATTGTAAAAGCAATTTGCGGAAACATACATTTTTGCTAACATCATTCATCTTTCTTTTTATTCAATTCATTTAAACTCACCATCTTACTCTCACCTTTTACCAAGTTGTAGTCCTTTACGTTATCTACGCGTGGTTTCAAACCACGTATCATTTGGAGTTCTACCCATCAAGTTAAACCCCTTTCTTTTAGTCTAGAAAAAACTGAATTTTCGAAATTTACACTGTGGTAATCGATTACTAGTGGGTGGTAATCGATTACCACCTGTCAAAAATGAGGCAGTAGCCAAAATTCTTCATCCTCTGTTCTGGTAATCGATTACCAACTTTGGGTAATCGATTACCTCACATGGTAATCGATTACCAAAGGCCAGTAATCGATTACCAGTGAAGACAGTAGCCAATTTTTCGTCCCCTGTTGCAAGGTAATCGATTACCATGCCTTGGGTAATCGATTACTATGCAGCAAAATGACAGATTACAGCATTTTAAGCCCCAAAAAGGGTGTGTAATCCATCCCTAACCCCTTGGTACTCCACATAACACATAATCATGTCCTAATGTAGGCTATAGGCCCTTCCATCATGCATTTTCCTTAGATTAAACATCATTTACAAAGTCCTCAAATAATGGCCATTTACATACGAATATGGACCATTTTACAACAAGAATACCAAGACTTCAAGGCTATGAATGTGGCAATGGACAGGTCCCATGCTCACTCAAAATATACAGTTATCCATGCCATGAATAATGAAACATAAACAAGACTTAGCATATAATCATGAACACTAACAAAAGCATGGAAATCACATCATGCAATATGTTCATGACCTAAGTCTCAAAATACTAATGGTATGCTATGTGCACTCCATAACTCCTCCAAAATGTCATGCAATCCCAATGCACCGCATGCCAATCCAACGTCCACTATACGGGCTTCTTGCCCGAAGCTCCTCCCGGCTCATAGTGACCTGAAATGTGGTCCCCCAAACACGGGGTGAGATATACGGATATATCTCAGTAAACCAATGGAGCTAGAGGCTCTCTCCACTCCATGGCTCACTAAAATGTATAAATATGACACAATGTAATATGCAAGCAATACAATATCACCATCCAACTGGAGACAACCCGAGAACATCCATACATGGATTCATGTTCAAGGACTCCATCATATAACTCCCGAGACAATCCTAGAGCTTCTCCCATGGTTGAGAAAACTCCATGGCAACCCAACCGGAACTCCTCAAGAGACCTATCCGGCGGATGTCGCACGTTTGGCTCATCCTGGAGTCGCTCCCAGAGTCGACCCCATGGCAGTCCAACTGGTATTTCGCCATCGAAATGATCCAGCGGATGTCCAAACCCAACACACGTCAACTGGCCAGTGACCAAACAATTTTCACACAATACAAGCAATATGCATACAAGCACACAATCACATCATGTCATAACCACATAATCCAACCACAACCTTCCTCTAGGTGTGGTGGAGCACACTAGGGATTAAACCCAAGTTCCAAGAGTTTACCTCAATACTTAGCAATCCGTTCCGAACGTATGCTCCAATTCAACTTTTCACAATTCCGTCCGTGTGAGGCACCCTACAACAATCATCCAATCCAAATTACACCAAACTCATTTTTCCATGAAAATTCCTCAATTTTGCCTAAGTTAAAAACCTATATTTTTCACCAAAAATTAACATAGCATTTCTAGCTTACAAACATGATTCTAAGGCCTTTTCATCTGATAGCATTTTTCCATTTGGGCTCTCTATCATCACACATCTAAAATCAAAGCTTAGAACATAAATTCCTAGATCTATGAAATCAACCATAAAAATACCACAAATATACTCACAATGTGTTGTATGATCACCACCAAGGCTTCACTAAACCATTAGAAGATCAAAACTCCAAGAAAACACCAAAAACTCAAGTGGGTCGAATCTGACTTTGCCAAAAACGCAGCCAAGGAGGTGGGTTCAAGGCTTCCAAGTGTTACCAATGGCTTTGGAAGGTTGTTTACAATAGATTTCGACACCAAAATCAAGCGATTCGGTGAAGAAATGAAGAAATGGTGAAATGGAGAAGAGAAGGTGTGTTTTGGTTCACTTGCAGGGGCTGTGCGCGAGAATGGAGAAGAAAAGAGAGGAAAGAAGGAAGAAAAAGAGGTGGGGCCAAGTGACTTCGGTCACACGGGTCCCACACGCGATCTAACTTTAATCCCGATAAAATTTCCGATCATAAATTCTTAATCTACATAATTTTCCAATCCATGACATATTTTTATTCCTCCAAAATCTTGATAAAAATTTCACACCTATCGGTACACTCACACCACAGTATTTAACACTTAAAAATCACTATTCATCAATTTTTCCCAAATTTGCCTATTCACTCAATTTTCCGCCCTGATTCCATTTCCAGTATTATTTTTGTCATATGAAATCTCTAACTCAGTATTTAAGCCTCAGAACACACGGTTGGAAATTACCATTTTGCCCTTTTTGCCCATTTTGGCCATAATCCTTGGATTTTCACTAATCCACCAACTTTCATTTCACAATATAATATAAAAATTCACATTTAAATATTTGAGGTGTTATATTCACCCCACCTTTTAGAAATTTTGTCCGCAAAATTAAATCATACCTGCTCGCTAACTCAGGATACAGCCGGAGAATCTCGTCCTCCCGCTCCCAAGTAGCCTCCTCAGGTGTGCGGCCTTCCCACTGAATCTTCAGCATGGGAATCACTTTACTTCTCAATCGCTTTTCACTGCGATCCAATACTGCAATAGGACCAATGGGAGTCTTCAAGTTCTCCCTGATTTCAATATTATCCTGCATCACCACATGTGATTCGTCCGGAACATAACGTCGCAACTGCGACACTTGAAAAACATCATGTAAATTAGACAATTGCGGGGGTAAGGCAAGCTGATAGGCCACTAATCCGACTCTTTTCATAATTTGATACGGCCCAATAAATCGTGGACTCAGCTTCCTCACACCCAACGCACGGCCAACACCTGTGACCGGAGATAACCGTACAAAAACGTGGTCACCTTCCTCAAATTCCAGCGGTCTATGCTTATTGTCATAGTAACTTTTCTGCCGATTCTGTGCCTGTTTCAACTTTTCTCTGATCATTTCAATTTGCACTGTTGTTTCCTGCACAAAATCCGGACCAAACCTTTCCTTATCGCCTACCTCAGTCCAACAAGTGGGCGTACGACACCTCCTGCCATACAAAACCTCATACGGTGCCATACCCAGACTGGAATGAAAACTGTTATTATAAGAAAACTCCACCAATGGTAAGTACCTATCCCAGGCATTACCCTGTTCCAGTGTGCAAGCTCTCAGCATATCCTCAAGTGTCTGTATGGTCCTCTCAGTCTGACCATCAGTCTGCGGGTGATAAGCAGTGCTCAGTCGAAGCTGAGTGCCAAAAGCCTGCTGCAAAGCTCCCCAAAAGCGCGAAGTAAACTTCGGGTCCCGATCACTAACAATGCTAATCGGTATTCCATGGAGTCTAACAATCTCCTTTACATACAACGTAGCCAACTTCTCTGTGGTATAATCCACTCGTACTGGTAGAAAGTGTGCAGACTTCGTGAGTCGGTCCACAATAACCCAAATCGAATCATAACCAGCTTGAGTTCGCGGCAATCCCACAACAAAATCCATTGAAATACTCTCCCATTTCCATTCAGGTATATCCAGCGGCTGAAGTAGTCCAACAGGTTTCTGATGCTCTATTTTCACTTTTTGACAAACCAAGCACTTAGATACGTACTCGGCAACATCCCTCTTCATCCCAGGCCACCAGAACTTAACTTTCAAATCTTGGTACATTTTTGTGGCACCTGGGTGGATAGCATATTGACCCTTATGGGCCTCAGTCATAACTTCCTCTGCAAGTTCCTTGGGCACAACAATCCTGCCCTGATATAATAATAGTCCCTGTTCATTAACAGATATGCCACTCTGGCCTTTCAAATACTTTATACTCTCATTGCGAATCTGAGTCTCTTTAATCTTCTCGTGCAGCTCGTTCTCAATCCGAGTCAACTCCATATCACACATTCTTCCTGCAAAGAAATCCGTTATTTTCATATCACGGAATTGCTCAATCACTTCATTGTCCCACATCATCATATGAGATAAGTTAACAGACTTCCTACTCAATGCATCTGCCACAACATTAGCCTTTCCCGGGTGGTACTTCAGTTCAAAATCATAATCTTTCGAGAATTCAACCCATCTACGCTGCCTCATATTCAGCTCCTTCTGATCAAACAAATATTTCAAGCTTTTATGGTCGCTGAACACAGCAAATTTCATCCCATACAGAAAGTGCCTCCAAATTTTCAAGGCAAACACAATAGCAGCTAGTTCTAAGTCGTGCGTCGGATAATTTTCTTCATGCGGCCTCAACTGCCTAGACGCATAAGCAATCACCTTTCCTTCCTGCATCAGCACGCTCCCTAAACCTTTCTTAGAAGCATCACAATATAACACAAACTCACCCTCCGGATCAGGTAAAGTTAACACCGGAGCAGTGGTCAATTTCTCTTTAAGTAGCAGAAAACAGTCCTCACATTCCTGGGTCCACACAAAAGGAGTATCCTTTCGGGTCAATCGAGTCAACGGTAGAACCATTGCAGAAAATCCCTGTATAAACCGGCGATAATAGCCAGCAAGCCCCAGAAAACTTCTAATTTCAGTCACAATCTTAGGTCGTTCCCAGTCACTTACCGCTTCAATCTTGCTTGGATCCACTGCAACACCACTTGCAGAGATAACATGACCCAAAAATTGCACCTCAGACAACCAGAATTCACACTTAGATGGTTTAGCATATAGTTTCTTATCTTTCAACACCTGCAACACAGTCCTCAAATGGTCGACGTGCTCCTCCTTACTCTTAGAGTAGATCAAAATGTCATCAATAAAAACAATTACAAACTGGTCCAAAAACGGTTTGAAAATGCGGTTCATATAGTCCATGAACACCGCCGAGGCATTAGTAAGCCCAAAAGGAATCACTTGATACTCAAAATGTCCATATCTGGATCGGAAAGCTGTTTTTGGTACATCCTCCGGTTTAATCCGAATCTGGTGATATCCGGACCGGAGATCAATCTTTGAAAATACACAGGCATCCCTCAACTGATCTAATAAATCATCAATACGCGGTAATGGGTACCGGTTCTTAATAGTCACTTTATTCAGCTGTCGGTAGTCAGTGCACAATCTCATGCTACCATCCTTTTTCTTTACAAATATCACCGGTGCTCCCCACGGAGACACACTCGGCCTAATAAAATTCTTCGCAGACAGTTCTTCAATATGTTTCTTCAATTCAGCCAACTCAAGTGGCGACATCCGATATGGAGCCAAGGAGATCGGCCCCACACCAGGCAATAAATCAATCGAGAATTCAATCTCTCTCTCAGGTGGGAATTCCGATATCTCATCCGGAAATACATCCTCAAACTCATTAACAACTGGAATCGAAGAAATCTCCTCCTTTTTGTCACCTACCAATCCGCCCAACAAGACATACCCCAAATCTCTAGCCTTCAAGGCTTTCACAGTTTGACTGACAGACAAATATAAAGACGGACAAACAGACGGCCTCTCGTGAGATAGCAACAACCTCTTTCCGCAGCAATCAATCATTGCGCAGTTCCGAGACAACCAATCCATCCCCAAAATCAAGTTGACAGAGGCCAGGGGTAAGATAATTAAATCAATGGTGTAACCCCTGCCTAAATAAGTGAACTTCACATCTTCACAAATCCAAGACGATTCACTAACCTCTCCTGTAGCGGTAGTAATACGCATCGGGGGAACCATCCGTGTTACCTTTAGGTCCAACGCCTTAGCCACGTAGTCCGCCACAAATGAATGTGTTGCTCCCGAATCAAATAATACAGACAAATCAACATTAGATAGGAAAATTATACCTTTAACCAAATTCGGAGCCTTTTGAGTATGTTGCGCATTTGTAGTATAAACTCGTCCCACTGTAGGAACAGCAGCAATGGGAGTAGCAGTAGTAGTAGCTGCCGGCAAGGCCTGCAGATTCGCAGCCTGCCCCGAAGAAGATGGACAATCTCTAGCAAAGTGGCCACTCCGACCACACTTAAAACATGTCAACGGACCAGCACCACATACACCCTTGTGGTATTTCCCACACATCCCACATTTTGGGATATAATATCTGTCCGCAGCACCACCACCACCAGTGTTTCCACCCCTCTTGAACTGACCAGGAGGCTGCCTCACATGCAACCCCCTACCCCTGTTGTTATTATTGAAACCTCCTCTATTAGCATTTCCAGAAGGACCAGGTGTCCTCTTAACATCTTGTTCTTTTACCTTATCCGATTTTGGATACCTCCCATAAACAGTCTCAACCCTTTTGCATTGGGTCACCAAGTCAGCGAAGTTTCTCACCGCCGTATTAGACATCCTCTTAGCAATCTTCTCACTCAGCCCTCTTTGAAATTTAGCTGACAAGAATTCCGGAGTAAGTAGAGTACCTCCATAATTAGCAAACTTGACAAGTTCATTGAATTTTGCCACATAGGCATCCACAGTCATAACTCCCTGTACCAATTTATCAAATTCACCTTGCTTTGCCTCCCGAACATCACGGGGAAAATATTCTTCATGAAATAATCCTTCAAACAAAGTCCAAGTAAGGACCTCACCCTGAATAACAAATGGGCGAGACACATTGTCCCACCACTCCTGGGCATCACCCTCCAGCATATAGACCGAATACAATAACTTCTGCGGATCTTGGCATCTCATCACCTGGAAAATCTTATCCATTCCCCTCAACCAAGCAGTGACCTCCTTTGGGTCCCTTGACCCCAGAAATGCGGGTGGCTTATGTTTCCTAAAAGATATGAGCCTACGCTCATCGTCAGCATTATCAAGCACCTGCCCAGCAGCCCCAGTAGATTGGGCAACAGATGACGGATCAGGAACATAACTAGGGTCAGTAGTAGTATGATGACTAGCCTCACCAGTGTGGTGACTAGCCCCACTCTCCCCCTGTTGAGGAGTAACAGATGGCGTCGGTGTAGGAGTCACCGTAGCTGTGTGTGGAGGTGAATTATCCCTCCTAGGACGACCTCTATCCGCCCTCATCTCAGCCATGAAGGCCTGCATCATATCCTGATTAGTTTTCATCAGGTTCTCAGTCATATTTCTATTTGCAGCCGTTTCCGCCTGCAGAGCATTCAGGACTGCAGTGACCGGATCCGGTGGCAAAGGACCTGCACCACGTGCCCCACGGCGACCTCGTGCCCTACTCATGATATCTGTACATGTAACACAAAGGAATGAGTTGATCAGACCCACACTGAGGAATCACATATACATTAATCATAAATAGTTCACAGGTAGCTATGGCACACAAGATACAACATACACAAAACAATCAGAGTTCCCTAAACAAAACTGCTCTGATACCATAAAATGTAACAGCCCGTTGTACACCGGTATTGTTAACATTGATTATGATATTAAGCGCAGTTACAATCACAGTGATTAGATTAATTAAATTACGGGCAAATTTTTCTTTTAACATATTCCTTTTCGTGCATCAATACATTTTCCGTAATCAATTAAAACCACACTATAATTGTAAAAGCAATTTGCGGAAGCATACATTTTTGCTAACATCATTCATCTTTCTTTTTATTCAATTCATTTAAACTCACCATCTTACTCTCACCTTTTACCAAGTTGTAGTCCTTTACGTTATCTACGCGTGGTTTCAAACCACGTATCATTTGGAGTTCTACCCATCAAGTTAAACCCCTTTCTTTTAGTCTAGAAAAAACTGAATTTTTGAAATTTACACTGTGGTAATCGATTACTAGTGGGTGGTAATCGATTACCACCTATCAAAAATGAGGCAGTAGCCAAAATTCTTCATCCTCTGTTCTGGTAATCGATTACCAACTTTGGGTAATCGATTACCTCACATGGTAATCGATTACCAAAGGCCAGTAATCGATTACCAGTGAAGACAGTAGCCAATTTTTCGTCCCCTGTTGCATGGTAATCGATTACCATGCCTTGGGTAATCGATTACTATGCAGCAAAATGACAGATTACAGCATTTTAAGCCCCAAAAAGGGTGTGTAATCCATCCCTAACCCCTTGGTACTCCACATAACACATAATCATGTCCTAATGTAGGCTCTAGGCCCTTCCATCATGCATTTTCCTTAGATTAAACATCATTTACAAAGTCCTCAAATAATGGCCATTTACATACGAATATGGACCATTTTACAACAAGAATACCAAGACTTCAAGGCTATGAATGTGGCAATGGACAGGTCCCATGCTCACTCAAAATATACAGTTATCCATGCCATGAATAATGAAACATAAACAAGACTTAGCATATAATCATGAACACTAACAAAAGCATGGAAATCACATCATGCAATATGTTCATGACCTAAGTCTCAAAATACTAATGGTATGCTATGTGCACTCCATAACTCCTCCAAAATGTCATGCAATCCCAATGCACCGCATGCCAATCCAACGTCCACTATACGGGCTTCTTGCCCGAAGCTCCTCCCGGCTCATAGTGACCTGAAATGTGGTCCCCCAAACACGGGGTGAGATATACGGATATATCTCAGTAAACCAATGGAGCTAGAGGCTCTCTCCACTCCATGGCTCACTAAAATGTATAAATATGACAATGTAATATGCAAGCAATACAATATCACCATCCAACTGGAGACAACCCGAGAACATCCATACATGGATTCATGTTCAAGGACTCCATCATATAACTCCCGAGACAATCCTAGAGCTTCTCCCATGGTTGAGAAAACTCCATGGCAACCCAACCGAAACTCCTCAAGAGACCTATCCGGCGGATGTCGCACGTTTGGCTCATCCTGGAGTCGCTCCCAGAGTCGACCCCATGGCAGTCCAACTGGTATTTCGCCATCGAAATGATCCAGCGGATGTCCAAACCCAACACACGTCAACTGGCCAGTGACCAAACAATTTTCACACAATACAAGCAATATGCATACAAGCACACAATCACATCATGTCATAACCACATAATCCAACCACAACCTTCCTCTAGGTGTGGTGGAGCACACTAGGGATTAAACCCAAGTTCCAAGAGTTTACCTCAATACTTAGCAATCCGTTCCGAACGTATGCTCCAATTCAACTTTTCACAATTCCGTCCGTGTGAGGCACCCTACAACAATCATCCAATCCAAATTACACCAAACTCATTTTTCCATGAAAATTCCTCAATTTTGCCTAAGTTAAAAACCTATATTTTTCACCAAAAATTAACATAGCATTTCTAGCTTACAAACATGATTCTAAGGCCTTTTCATCTAATAGCATTTTTCCATTTGGGCTCTCTATCATCACACATCTAAAATCAAAGCTTAGAACATAAATTCCTAGATCTATGAAATCAACCATAAAAATACCACAAATATACTCACAATGTGTTGTATGATCACCACCAAGGCTTCACTAAACCATTAGAAGATCAAAACTCCAAGAAAACACCAAAAACTCAAGTGGGTCGAATCTGACTTTGCCAAAAACGCAGCCAAGGAGGTGGGTTCAAGGCTTCCAAGTGTTACCAATGGCTTTGGAAGGTTGTTTATAATAGATTTCGACACCAAAATCAAGCGATTCGGTGAAGAAATGAAGAAATGGTGAAATGGAGAAGAGAAGGTGTGTTTTGGTTCACTTGCAGGGGCTGTGCGCGAGAATGGAGAAGAAAAGAGAGGAAAGAAGGAAGAAAAAGAGGTGGGGCCAAGTGACTTCGGTCACACGGGTCCCACACGCGATCTAACTTTAATCCCGATAAAATTTCCGATCATAAATTCTTAATCTACATAATTTTCCAATCCATGACATATTTTTATTCCTCCAAAATCTTGATAAAATTTCCGATCATAAATTCTTAACACTTAAAAATCACTATTCATCAATTTTTCCCAAATTTGCCTATTCACTCAATTTTCCGCCCTGATTCCATTTCCAGTATTATTTTTTTTCATATGAAATCTCTAACTCAGTATTTAAGCCTCAGAACACACGGTTGGAAATTACCATTTTGCCCTTTTTGCCCATTTTGGCCATAATCCTTGGATTTTCACTAATCCACCAACTTTCATTTCACAATATAATATAAAAATTCACATTTAAATATTTGAGGTGTTATATCTAACGTGGTGATGATAAAGAAACCAAGTGGAAAGTGGAGGATCTGCGTGGATTACACCGACCTAAATAAGGTCTGCCCCAAGGACTCGTACCCAATGCCAAGCATTGACCAGCTAGTTGACAATTCGTCAGAATTCCAGCTACTATCATTTATGAACGTGTACTCTGGGTACAATCAAATCCCATTACACCCTGATGACCACGAAAAAACTGCCTTCATCTCAGAAAAAGGAAATCTTGCTATAACGTCATGCCTTTTGGCCTCAAGAATGCCGGGGCGACTATCAAAGGATGATAAATTGGGTTTTCCAAGCGCAAATTGGAAGAAACCTAGAGGTCTACATTGACGACATGATCGTCAAATAATAAGCATATCGGCCCACATAGCCGACCTCGGGGAGACCTTTGAGCAGCTAAGAGCTTGCAACATCAGGCTGAACCCGGCTAAATGTGCTTTTGGGGTACCAGCTGGAAAATTCCTGGGCTTCATGCTTACCAACCGAGGAATAGAAGTGAACCCTGACAAATGCAAGGCCGTTCTCGAGATGAAGCAGCCTGAAAGCAAAAAAGAAGTCCAACAACTCATAGGTCGCCTTGCAGCTTTGACCAGATTCTTGCCCTAATCAGCGGAGAAGGCTTTGCCTTTCTTCAAACTCCTCAAAAAGGAAGCAGAGTTCGGATGGGGGGAAGAATGCGAAAAAGCGTTCGAAAATATTAAGAATTGCTTAGCCACTCCTCCTATGCTGTCAAAACCATAGCCCGGAGAAACATTGATCTTGTACCTATCTGTGGGGGAAGAGGCCATCAGCGCTGCTATGGTACGGGAGACCGACAAATCACAACAGCGATCTACTTTGTAGGTCGGACACTGCAAGGACCAGAACTTCGCTACCAGAAGCTCGAAAAGGTTGCATTCGCCCTGCTTACCACAACAAGAAGGCTTCGACCTTATTTTCAAAGTCATCGAGTCGTTGTGCGAACAAACCAGCCCATTAGGCAAGTATTGCACAAGCTGGATTTAGCAGGAAGGATGATTAACTGGGCTGTCGAGCTCTATGAGTTTTACATAACATATGAACCTCGGCAAGCAATCAAGTCGCAGGCGGCGGCCGACTTCAACCTGGAGCTAACCCCATCTAATGAAAAGGGAGAGGGGAACGAAGATCTCTGGACAATATATGTCGACGGATCCTCGAACGCTAAGGGGAGCGGAGCCGGGGTAATGGTGGAAAGCCCAGAGGGAGTGTCCATTGAACACTCGCTCCACTTAGCATTTCCGACCTCAAACAACCAAGCTGAATGCGAGGCGTTCATCGCCGGGGTTGTGCAAGCAAAGGAGCACGGAGCTAAGAGGATAAAAATCCTGAGTGACTCGTAGTTGGTTACTTCACAAGTCGAAGGAAGATATCAAGCTAAAAGTCCTCTCATGATGAAGTATCTCCAACGGGTTAAGGAGCTATTAGCCGAGTTCGACGAGGTGGTAATCAAGTACATACCTCGAAATGATAATAGTAGGGCTGACATCCTATCAAAACTCGCCAGCTCGAAAGGCTCAGGAAACCATCGCACTGTAGTACAGCAGAGCATCCTGGAGCCGACCTGCATCATGGTAATAACTGAGACCGAGGACTGGAGAAGGCCAATAGTGGCCTACCTGGAAAAAGGCGTCCTGCCAGACGAAACACGAGAGGCCAGAAAGCTTGTAAAGAACTCGACCTGCTTCACCATAGTAGAAGGGCAACTCTACAAAAAGGGTTTCTACACACCCATGCTGAAATGCCTAAATAAGAATGAAGTTGAGTATGTGCTGTCCGAGATCCATGACTGCATAAACGGACATCACATGGGAGGAAAAACTCTAGCCAGGAAGGCACTAAGGGCAGGATATTACTGGCCAACCATGGAGGCGGATGCGAAGGAGAATGTCAAAAGATGTGAACATTGCTAGAAGCATGTGCTGATCCTTCGTGCACCCCCTGAAGAGCTCCAAACTATCACGGCAACATGGCCGTTCTTCAAATGGGGATTGGACCTATTGGGACCTTTCACTACGGCTGAAGGACAACTCAAGTGGTTGATAATGGCTGTTGACTATTTCACCAAGTGGATCGAGGCTGAACCTCTCACCACCATTACCTCGGCAAGGATACAAAGATTCTTTGAAAGAAACCTGATTAGCCGATTTGGACTTCCTGCCGAGATCATCACGGATAACGGAACACAGTTCCAAGAGTTAATGACCGACTTCAAAATCACACATCGGTTTGCATCAGTTGAACACCCTCAGACTAACGGACAAGCCGAGGTTGCCAACAAGGTGATCATCAACGGGCTCTAGAAAAGGGTGTTCGAAGCCAAAGGAAACTGGGTGCAACAACTACACCTCGTCCTGTGGGGTTACAGGACAAGCACCAAATCTGCCACAGAAGAAACCCCCTTCAATCTGACATATGGATGCGAGGCCATGATTCAGGTGGAAATCGATGAACCATCCTGGAGGAGGGTGCAAAGGTTACAAGGAACCGAAGGCCAAAACAAGGAGCTGCTCCTTGTGGAACTAGACCTACCGGATGAGTGCAGGGAGAATGCCAGATACAAGAATATGATGGCAAAGCGCATGGTAACTGCTAGATTCAATAATAAGGTCAGACCTCGGTCATTTCAGAGCGGCGACTTAGTCTTAAGGAGAGCAGACATCGGCAACAAGAATGCCAAAGATGGAAAGCTTGTCGCAAACTGGGAAGGCCCCTATAAAATCAAGGATAATCTGGGAAAGGGATCCTATACCTTGGAAACTATCTCCAAGATGCCAGTAAAGAGGACTTGGAACGCGGACAAGTTGAAGGTCTACTATAGTTAGGCCTAAAGTCCGACTTTTGAGAAAATAAGACGAGCTCTTAAGCTCGGTCAGTAGTTAGATTTACTTCTACGAAAATAAGACGAGTTATTAAGCCCAGTCAGTAGGTAGATTTATTTCGAAGCAAATAAAACGAGCTCTTAAGCTCGTCTTTGTAAATAGATTTCGTGTGAAATGCAAATAAAATGAGCATTTATTTAAATTCTGTCATCAATGCATATCGACTTCTACTAAAATAATTGAAGCCTCAGGGGCTTCACGATCAAATAAAGGAATAAAATTTTTGTTGACGAACAAAAGATAATCCTAGATCAGCTATCAAAAAACCTCGGCGAATCATTAGTCGAGTATGACGAGATCGTAATTGAAC
Organism: Gastrolobium villosum; assembly: GCA_032173675.1. Classification (NCBI taxonomy): domain Eukaryota; kingdom Viridiplantae; phylum Streptophyta; class Magnoliopsida; order Fabales; family Fabaceae; genus Gastrolobium; species Gastrolobium villosum. Next base: position 51,128 of record JAVKPL010012696.1, read on the forward strand.
CTCGGCTCCTCCACCTTAGTAGTGAGAGATGAGTTTGCAGCAATAGACAAGTCAAGATTCTGGTTAAGATCCTGAAAGGATTGAAGCAAAGAGGTGGTCTTCAAAGAATCCTCCTCCATTCGCGCCAGCATGGCCCTCACAGTAGAGGTCAAGCCCGAGCCACCAATGAGTCCCGGAGGAGGCTTCAAGGCGGCCCTCAGGCGGTCAGAAACCTCCGTCCTTCACAACTCCCCAAGCTCAAGGCTGATCAAATTCCCTTGAGGAGCGGTGGGAGGAGCGGGAAGCGGAGAAAATGGAGGAGTTCGAACATCAATCATGACCACCCCAGCGCTGGCCGAGCTTCCGTCGAGTATGGTGTCCAGTCGTCTTTTCTTCGAAGCCTCCGGCTCAAGGGAAACAGCGTCTTTCGACTTCCCTTTTCCGGTCTTCTTAGGCAAAAATTTTTTGTATTCAGCGGAGGTCATACTGACTGCAAAAAAGGATAAAAAATCAGAATACAGTGTATAAGCTATGACAAAGGTTAAACCATAGAAATTCTGATTACATACCGAGCTCATAAAGGGCATCCTCCCCAAACTTATCTACAATCCGACTTAAGTCAATGACGCCAAATTCATCGACATACTCAATAAGAACTCGGACTTCCAGAAGTTATGAGCTGGAAAGAGCAGCTAAGGGGGTGCACTGTGGGTCAGTGCACTGCATGACCTGAAATATCTTGTCCAGCGATTGCAGCCATCTCGCCGCAGCAATAGGATCCAAAGACCCTTCAAACACAGGTGGCTTATGCTTCCTGAAAGCATTCAACCGTCGATCAATAGCATCACGATCCTCAGCAGGCTCTGCCAAGGTCTCCACTGTCTCAGCGACATGAGCAGCACTGCCAATCTGGCTATGGCTCCTCTCCTGAGTACTAGGTGGAGGCGGCGGCGGTGGTGGCGGTGGAGCCTGGCCGACAGCAGGACCAGCCCTCATCTCCTCCAACATGACTCTCATCATCGTCATGTTCGCCATCCTGTTCGCCTCGAGGACTTCCTCAGTGGTCCTCCGGTTCGCTTCACGAACCTCAGCTGCGGCTATCCGGTTCGCCTCGCGAACAGCTTCCATCATTGCCGTGTTGGCCTGTCTAATGGCCTCCTGATCGACTACTCTGGCCGCCTGCATCTCAGCCAATGCAGTCAGGACAGGATCGGGTTGATCCTCCAAAGTGTCTCGTGTTCCTCCCGGATCTTACCATGACTCTGCACAAGTTACACAATTTATGAGTTGATCATGCCCACGCAATGTGGTCACATATGCATTATCATAATAACATTCGACGGAGTAAACACATAAGACAGACACAACCAAACAACCTAGCAATTGCAATACATACAGGCTTTTCTCTCGAACCATTGCTTTGATACCATAAATGTAACACCCCGTATATATCTGGTAATGTTATCATACTATCGTATTAAGCTGCGCTTAATTAAAAATGCGGAATATCTTTTTCTTTTCAATTATGATGCGATTATCATTACCAACTTGCTTATTAATTAGTTAATAAAAACATTGCCCGTATGTAATTGCAATAAAACAGCTAACTGAAATACCTCATTCAATAAATAACATATGCATTTGTCTCTAGTCACGGAACTACAATATGTAGACCGGACCAACTAATAGTTTATACAACTCAGCTCAAAACACTAACAATAAGTGACATGGACAAACCCCATGCTCACTCAAATAAGGCAATAAAGCCCAACATCAGTCTCAACATTAACAACGCGATAATAAAGATGTGGAAAACATAACAGCATCCAATCCAGTCATGCTATCATCAAGGCAGTCAGAACAATAATCATCAATCATGCTCTGGCCTCTTGCCACCAGAGACATCGGCCCCCCATACTACCTGAACCTGAAATAAGCATTCCCCAAACGTGGGGTGAGATCTCTAAACAAGAAATCTCAGTAAGACAAGGGGTCCTCAAGGATCTTCCACCCCAAGCTCACTTACATGTGCAATATAAGTTTAAAAGCAGTTCATCATCATCAGTTCTAAAACAATGCAATGCAGCAGATAATCATGTCATGTGTGTCAATACTATTCTACTGGCCAGAGAAATGCAGGAATACGTCTATCTCCTACATATAGTGCAAGACGCCACTTGCATCCACCCCGGATCACCGTATTGTATGACGCCACATACTCAGGCTTACCGTTAAGATAGAACAACACATGCATATTAAAAGCCATTACATGTAAAGTTCAATCAACATTTCATATATCCAAAGCATGTAACACAGCATGCATATACCATACCCCCATGGGACATGGTGGAACAACAACATGGCTAAACTGAGGACACGAAAGCTTACCTTGCAAGCTAACACCCAAAGCCAAGAGTCCACAAGCTCACAGTCCAAACACAGCAGAATCACAATCTGTTATGGACCAACACTATATCAATAATTATGTACCTCAAGCATACAACTTAAAGATAACGCCTTTCATTTACGTTTTACGTCTTAAGGCTCCATACAAAGCCATAAGCCCTTAATCACTTGATTCTGACTTAGTTCATTAATTACAGAAGTTCCACTTCATCAATCTAGGGTCCACAAACCCCCAATAGCCTACTGTATGCACAGTAAAGCTACTGTTCTTCTAAATCCCAGAATATCCGGATATTCCTCGGGGACATATCCGGATATGCAATATCCGGATATCTTACTGACCATATCCGGATATCCAGATCCCCATATTCGGATATCCAATATCCGGATACCTCATCCGGATATCTAATATCCGGATATCTGTTCGACAAATATCCGAATATTTCACGACAGAATACAGTTTTTGCATTTCGTGAAGATATCCTTCCAAGGTCCCATTTTTAACACTTCAACACGTTAAAACATGCATTTTTATACCCTCTAAGGTTAACATACCAGTTGGTTACTTACTTAACCCATTAACATGCAAAGATATCACCTTTAACCCATCAAAACACATGTCAAGTGAAGACAACTCACCAAAGGTTCAAAACAGAGGCAAAGGCTGCTCTTGGAGCTCACCACCAACTCCCAAGGTTCTGACTTGAACACAAAACAAAAATACACTACAAACTTGATCCTTTATGCCAAAAGGTGGCTTCTCGAAGCTCAAGAAGCCAAAAACAAGGCCTCACAACCCAAACTCAGAACACACAGCCCCAAAAACGACCCACACTCAGCAAGCATGAACTCAAAATGCTTCATCACTTCCTCACAATGCTCACAAGCTTAGTGTTTACAACTCTTAAGAAGAAAACTCACAACATAGGTGCCTTCTTGGTTCCTTTCATGAGCAAAGGCCTAGACTTTCAAGAGGAGAAGGGAAGGCTGAAGAGGAATCATAAAAGGCTCACGTAGAGGCTGAGTATGGCCTAGGGCTTTGCGCCTAAAGGGCCTATTTATAGCCGGTTAAGTCACTAACACACAGTATTAACTTTAATTGCCACGCTTAGCATTTTAATCCCAAACTCAGGATTCTTAACCTACTCAGTTTTACAAGAATTATCATATTTTTATTTTATTTTTCTGAGCACCTTTCCGGTACGCGCTTTTCCATAGCCAGTATCAGTTCTGGAATCAGATTTCATTATTTTGACTTGAAACTCGTTTTACAAGTCCTACATATTATTTTAGTAATTATCATGCACTTATTATAATTTTCTGGGATACTTTTTCGGTACGCATTTATATCGACTAGCAGAACCGGTATCTGCACTTTTCTTCGAAAAGCGACTTTTAGCGTTCTTACCCACTAATTATAATTGTTAAAGCCTCATAATAATTATTAGGGTCAATTATGGAATTATTTTCTAATTATCACAATTAAATCATTAATTACCTTAATTAACGGTGCGGGTTCTTACACATAGTCCTTGGGACGCCTACGATAATGTTTTTGCATCCAGTACAGTTCAAACCGAGATGATATACCCCCATCATCCAGCCACTTGTCGGCGAACCAGGGAAGGGATTCAGAACGGGATGCCACTTTAAAGTAGGCATCTTTGAAGCCCTTGAAAGACTGGGAGTAAGAAATAAAAATCCCCCCGCCTGAAGTACCTCGTAAGGTAACCCACCCTTTCCTCTCCTTAGCCTCGGCACCAGTCCGAGAAGTATACACATCAAAGAAGAAGAAGAAGAGAGCAACTGTACAGGGCAGGCAAAGATAGGCACACATCTGCTCGAAACCCCGAATAAAAGCCCACGAATTCAGGTGAAGCTGCGAGGGTGCGACCCTAAGTCGGCGTAGCACGACCGTTTGAAAGTTGGTGAAAGGAAGCCGAATCTCCAACTTGGTAATGAGATCTCTATAGAAGTAAAAGAAATGGGGTTCGTCCAATATAGGACCCGAGCACACTGGGAAGTCGCCGGGAGGAAGAAGATCAACCCCACTGGGAGTTGGGCCATGTCGGAAGGAGACATCGTGGACCGTTTTTGGAGAACCTCGAAAAGGACCCAATCTTGAGCGTCGGACCCATCCATAACTATATCCCTGGAATATGAAGGACAAGGGTCAGTGCACATATCAACCAAATCTGACCTCAGACTACCAAAGTCGGATGGCAACGAAGACGAACTCCAAGAAAAAGGAATGAAGCTATCTGAACTACTGACAAGATCAACGAACGGTACCCGACTCTATACAGAATCATCCTGGCAAGAGGGGGTGACCGATTCGGGAAAACCCAGTTCGGTCGAAGAAAGGCTGGAAGAGCTATCACTCAAACCCAGAGGAGGGATCCGATCCAGAACGGACTTCGGACCCGGAGTTACCTGGGAAGGTGGTAAAATATAAGACAGAGGAACAGGTTCGGCAAAGAAACTGAAGTTAATGGAGGGCTGGTTGAACTGAAGTTAAGCTGACTTTGATGACCCCCTCCACTCCGACCTCTCCCTCTACTGCCAACACCACCCCGGGACCTCCGATGGCCTCCCCTATTACCACGAAGAAGCTGTTGATCTTCTCCTCCTCAGTGTATTCTTTTCGAAAGAGCCAGTATTGGACTGACCGAAGTAATTGCCTCACTACCTCCTCACTTACCTCATCACCTCGGCCAGAAGCCGGGTTAGAAGAGGAACCAGGGGCTCTCATCAGGAACCCCCACACAAGAGATAGAAAGAACGCGAGTCCAATACACGGTAAAACATTGCACTCCAAAACACTACACTCTAGAACACTACACTCTAGAATCTCAAAAGTATATAGCCAAACAAAAAGCAAAGCATGCACTCGGCAAATACTCGAGATGATGGAGTAAGTGAAGAAAATAAAAGAAGGAAGAAAGGAATACCTGAACAAAGAGTGAACGAAGCAACTGGGAATCGATTAAAGACAGTGCAAACTCAAGAAAAGCCTTCCTAAAACAGCATTAAGGGTAGAGAAAAATGCTCGCAACAAACCTCAGACGAAAGCAAAAGTCCAACACCAGCTTTCCAAACTGGTATTTAAAGGACGAAGAGCATGAGGCGCGAAGACGAAAGGGTTTTCTAAACAGTTAAGTGATGAGGGGCAAAAAGGGGACTTCACCCTGCATGCCCTGCACACATTTAATGTGTTCAATCATGACCTATGCAAGGCTCAACATAGCACATCCTGCACGATGTATGAACCGCCAACGAGCGAAGAACACGTGGATCATTGTAACCGTCACAGCAGGCGTGAAACAAAAGGACAGGCTGATGTGATAAGACCAATCTCCGACCTCTGATCGACATCTGATCTCCAAATTGACTGTAACATTGTGGGTCAGACCAAAGCAAGCCTTTAAGGCCTGAAACGAACTCAGGGAAAATCCGACATGCTAAAACTCGACTTCACAGGAAAACACCAATGGAGATCAAGAAGCGTCACGCAAACGATCTCGGCCAAAGTAATTCCGAGCTAGCGCACAGACGTCGAAATATCAAAAACTCTAAAGCCGAGACCAACGAACTCGGACAAACCATATCCGAGGTATCACAGAGTCACCTCGGCATTCCAAGCCCCGAAATACCAAGCTGGGGGGCAACTGTTATGGATATGAATATCATATCCCAACTACCTACCTGGAAATCTACTAATGGGGAGCATCATAAGCATCTCAACAACTCTAACAGTGAGAGGGCACAAGAATAGGATCACATCCCAACAGAAGGGGAGCTGAATCCTATTGAATAGTGGGAGTTCAAAAGGCCCTAGCCTTGATAGATAATTCATATAAATAAGAGCCTAAGAACCCCAGGTAAACACTTTTGACTCATTTACGAATACTGCCCACACTGTGCACACACCATTCCTTGGCTATAAGCTTATTGCTTGTGAGCAGTGATTGGGACCTCGGCTATAAGCCTGATATACACTTGATATACATTATCTCTGAGCGCATACATCACGGTATAGCAATACGGTCTATCCAGGACCTAACACCTGTATTCTTCCATTTTAGAAAATTTCTTAGATTGGTGAAATACGTGAAAGAGAAATGCATGGGTTGCATTAATCTCTGCCTTTATGTTTTATCTGTTTTCGCTTTTGTTAGATGGATTTTGTGTTTCTTTTTGTCACCCAATGTCTGAGAGAAACAAATGCTATCCTTATGCAGATAAATCAGAACCCAGTTTTACTTTCCTTGTTAGTCTATTTTCCTCTGCATTTTCGCATTTCTTTTTCATAAATTAACAAAGTACCTATTGATCCTTTGCTTTCAAACATCTAACTTAGTAACTTGAACAGAGGGATGTTGTCTCACAAGTAAATATTGCTGCTCCTCGAAGGCTGCTTCAATTTGCAATGCGAGATGCAGTGGCTACTTCAAAGAAAAACAAGTTGGGCATCTCAGCGGAGCCTTCCTTGAAACGTCTTCGTTCTGTAGTTTCTACATCCTCCAGCGTTTCATCTTTGGTTGAACGTCCACAGCGGATGCAGCCTGCTTGCATGGTGCCAAATCAAATGGCTACAGTGATTAAGGCTGTGGCTGAAGCTGCTGAAGATGTGATAAAATCCAAATCTTCAGTAAGTGTCTTTGATAGGCTCAGTTGTGGTATGAATCCATCATATGATAACAACCAACTTGGAGATAATTATCAACATCAGGAGCAAAACCAATCTTTGTATCTTCAAAAAACTGATTACAATGGGTGGTATGCTGCAAATACAACTATGGTGGAACATGAAACTGGTTTTGCTTCGGATTCTACTTCAGATAATGAAGAGTTTGATGATATAAATGTCATGGGTCGTGGGGCGACTGGAGCTTCTCATATCAGCCCCTGTGTTGAAAACAGGGGCAATGACTCACTAATGGTGCAGTATAGTGAGGCCAGAAATGCTGATGATAGTTTGCATCTAAAACGGAATAGAGAACAGGAGCAACCTACTGCTGGAGTTAACACTTCTGATAAAGTACTGAATATTTCTGTTAATGTAAATACTTGGAAGCCGCCACAATATCCGGAACCAAGAGAGGTTGCTGAAGTAGGTCTTCATAAAACTTTACACTATGAAAAAGGAGCTCCCAGATCTAGCTTGCAACCAGTTAAGGAGAATTCAAACAATCTGAAAATTAGTATTGGGAATGTGAGTTGTTTATGCATGCATAAATCTTGAGATACTGAGTTTCAGAAATTAGGGTAGGATGCATTTTTCCTCCTTGAAATATAGCTCTTTCTCAACTTACCTCCCTAAGCTTCTCTTTTTATCACTTAACACCCTTGATGTTTGGTTTTAAGTGGAAAATATGCCTTTTTTGTTAAATCATACAGAACATAGGACACGTGCACACCATATGACCTCACCATTACAAAAATAGGATTTTTCTTTATTACTTATCCACCTTGAAATATTTACCATGTAACTCTTTGAAGTTTGGTTTTAACTTTAAGTTTCTGGATATTCCATTTAATGTAACTAAAAAGTAACGTTTTCATTTAAAACCAAACCACATAGAGGTTAAGTGATGACAAAAAACTTCAGAGAAGTGAGTTGACAGAATGTATTTTACCTGAAAAATTATTAAATATTTTATCCAAAAAAGTAATGAATATAACATGTTTGAGTGTTTAGCTATACATAATTTTCAATGATATTTTGACAATTAACAGGCAAATCATGTCCCTGATGTTCAGAGAGAGTCTAGCAAGGCACAGTTTTCTACTTCTGGTGAGTTGTAAATCTTCTTCAGTGGAAATTCTTCTAGTTTATTAGTAAACGAAATCAAGCTAGATGAATAAAGAGAGAGAGAGAAATCAGAGAGAGAGAAAAGACTTTCATAAGTCTGTTGTATTGCTTGACTAAAGTATGCAGCACAAGGAGATCTATTTATAAGACCACTATTACAAAGCTAAGCAACTAAGCAGTTACAATGCAGTTACATTTGTTACAATGCAGTTGCAACTTTGTTGCAACTGATTCCTTGAAATCAGGAACTGAAATATACTCTAACTGAAGTAATAGAAGTTAAACTAACTCTAACTGAACATAATACTCTAATATTCTCCCCTCAAGCTCAAGGGGATTTGATCAACATTGTGTGATCAAAGACCTTGAGTTTGTCTCTTAGTTCAGTAAATCTGGCTGCAGATAATGGCTTAGTAAAGGTGTCTGCAACTTGTAAGCAGCCTGGAATGTGCTGTACAATAAGAGATTTAGCCAGCACCTTTTCTCTTACAAAAAATAGATCAAGTTCCATGTGTTTGGTCCTTGAATGAAGGACTGGATTGTGAGCAAGAGCAACTGTGCTCTGATTGTCACAATAGATAATAGGAACTGTGATTGGGATTTGTAATTCCTTTACCAAGGATTGCACCCATAGAATTTCAGCTGTAGCATGAGCCAAACTCCTATATTCAGCCTCAGCACTTGACCTAGCAACTAGAGTCTGCTTCTTAGCCCACCAAGAGATCGGGTTTGAGCCAAGGAATACACAAGCTCCAGAAGTTGACCTTCTATCATCCGGGTCTGATCCCCAATCAGCATCACAAAAGGCTACAAGAGACAAAGGTTGCTGTATTGAGGGAGGATGAAATAATAGTCCATATGAGAGAGTGCCTTTAAGGTACCGAAGAATTCTTTTAACAATTTTCCAATGCTCCTCAAGTGGCTGAGAGAGGAATTGGCAGACCTTATTGACACTAAAAGCAATTTCAGGTCTGGTCAATGTTGCATACTGTAATGCTCCAACAATAGATCTGTATAGGGAGGGATCAGGAACATAGTTGGAGCCATGTTTGGACAGTTTACAGCCACTTGGCATAGGAGTTGATATCCCTTTTGTTTCTGTCATACCTGCTTTATGTAGGACATCCTTAATGTATTTGGATTGAGACAAGAGAAGTCTTCCATTAGAGAGAGTTTTAACTTCAATTCCAAGGAAATAATCCAGAATTCCAAGCTGTTTGAGAGCAAACTTGGAGTGCAACTGATTTGTAAGCTGTTGAATTAAATCTGAGTTGCTACCAGTGATAATTATATCATCTACATAAACCAAGATGTAAGTGCAGTGGCCATTGGACTTGAGAATGAAGAGAGAGGGATCACATTTGCTGGAAATAAACCCAAGCTGATGTAGAGCTGTACCAAATTTCTCAAACCAGGCCCTAGGAGCCTGTTTTAGACCATAAAGAGATTTATTGAGTTTGCATACAAGGGACTTATCAGTAACTTCAAACCCTGGAGGTTGAGTCATGTAAACTTCTTCTAAGAGCTCTCCATTGAGAAAGGCATTGTTAACATCAAGTTGCTTTAGAGGTCAGCCATGAGACAAGGCTAAAGTGAGCATAACCCGAACTGTTATGGGCTTAACTACTGGAGAGAAAGTTTCATGATAATCAAAGCCATATTGTTGATGAAACCCTTTGGCAACAAGTCTAGCCTTGTATTTATTTATTGACCCATCTGAATTTTCCTTTATTCGAAATACCCATTTGCACCCAATGGGTTTTCTTGAAGAAGGCAGAGGCATAAGAGACCATGTGCCATTGGCTAGGAGAGCATCATACTCCTGTTTCATGGCTTGAAGCCAATGAGGTGCTGCCATTGCTTGCTTAACTGTTGTAGGCTCCATATGGGCAGTAAACAAAGAAGGTGCTGGTCCTTGAGATCTAGTTAGAATAGTATGAGTAGGAGATGACATTCTTATAGAGCCAGAAGGTTTATATTCAGACCCCGAAGAAGAAGAGGAAGATGAAAGGGATAGTGGTGTGGTGTTGGAAATAGGAGAAGAATTTTTGTTATGTGATAAACTAGAAGAAGTGGGAGAGGATTCATTACCAGATTGGTTTGTAGTAGAGGTAGAGATTGGACCTGTATGAAGTGAACCAGAATCAGTTTGAGGGGTACTAGTTGAACTGGACTGCATTGGTTGAGGAGCAGAAAAGGAGGTTTCAGGACTAGAAGTAGATGTAGTTGCAGGACTTGAAGCAGAAGGGGCAGAACTGGAAGCAGTTGGAGGACTTGAAGCTGATGTACCTAGAGATGTATCCGAAGCACTTGAAGATATATGTGTAGGAAGATGTGTTTGTTGTGCAGGAGATGATGTGGGGCAAGATGCTGCATGATTTGGAAGAAAACAAGACATGGGAATAATGGTGCTAGAGTTGTTAGAAGAGTTAGTAACAGTGGAGGAAGTTGGTGGAAATAAAATGGGAAAAGGGAATCTAAATTCATTAAAAAGCACATCTTTGGAGATGTAAATTTTTCCTTCAGGACTTAAGCACTTATAACCTTTGTGATTAGGTGAGTAACCCAAAAATATACATTCATGAGATCTAAAGCTAAATTTGTGTTTGTGATATGGACGAAGAAGAGGAAAACAAGCACAACCAAATGTTCGAAGGAAGTGATAATCAGGACGAGTTTTATAAAGCTCAAAATAAGGGATTTTTGAAATGTAGAGCTGAGGTGGGAAGTCTGTTGATTAGGTGAACAACTGTGAAAAATGCATGATCCCAATATTTGAGAGGAAGAGAGACGTGCAAGTAGAGTGAGTCCCATGTCAACAATATGTCTGTGTTTTCTTTCTATTAATCCATTTTGATGATGGGTGTGAGGACATATAAGTCTATGTGTAACTCCCAACTCAGTGAGGAATTTTGTAAAGGGTCGAAATTCACCACCCCAGTCTGTTTGGACAGATTTAATGCTTTGCTTGAACTGTGTGGAGATAAGAGAATAAAAGTTTTTAAAGATATTTAAGGATTCTGATTTATGTTTAAGAGGATAAATCCATGTGAATCTGGTTGTGACATCCACAAAGGTAATGTAATACAAGAAACCTTGAGAATATTGAACAGGGGCTGGTCCCCATAAATCACTAACTATGAATGTAAAAGGTTCATTGTATTCTGTGGTGGAAGGAGAAGAAGGCAATCTATGAGATTTGCCCATACAGCATGCTGAACAGAAATCAAATGGAGTTTTATTTCGAAAGGGTATATTACAATGAGAGAGAACCTTTTTTAAAGATTCAAAGTGTGGGTGACCTAATCTAGAGTGCCAAAGATTATAGCTACTAGATACATCAGCAATAGAATAGGTATTACAATCAGAAACAGAATTACAAACAGATGTATTTATCTGACAATCAGAAACTGAATTAACAAGTTTATTTGAGGAAGAAACATGATTTGGCAAGGCTGGAGCATGGGCTTGAAGTCCCTTGAATTTATAGAGACCATTTTGTCCAAGAAAGCCTTCAAGTAAGACCTCCTGGGACTCCTGTGATTTGACAAAACAGTGAGTAGAATGGAATTCAAAATATACTTTGTTATCTCTAGCAAATTGGCTGACACTTATAAGATTTTTGGTAATTTGGGGAACAAGAAGAAGATTATGTAAATTGAGAGAAGTGTGTGGTTTGAAGGGAGAGATAAAGTTACTTGAACCAATTGATGTGATAGGCAAACCTTGTCCATTACCAACATAGATCTGTTCTGGACCAGTATATTGAGAGCTCTGCGAAAGATTAGCAGCATTGGCAGTCACATGGTGAGAGGCTCCTGAGTCAGGGTACCAGTCATGGGCCAGCTGAGTGGGGTGAGCCACAGTGAGAGCATGTGGAGTTCCAGCATTGGACATAGGAGCTGGAAATGGCTGAGGATGGGCCTGATACTGCAACTTGTCAGAAGTGTAAGCATGATTGTTCCAGTTTTGAATAGCTGGAATTTGAGAGACAGTTAAATTTGCATTCGCCGGAGAGTTCACCGGAAAATTTTCAGGAGAGTTGACCGTCATCAGAAAGTGAGACTGAGTTGCTTGAGGAGGTGTAAAAGATGAGTTGTACCTCCACCAGCAACTTGCAGCTTCGTGTCCATTTTTCCGACAAAGTTGACAGGTCACAACGAATCTGCCACCGCCTCTGCCACCGCGATTCCGGCCACCTCTGCCACGCCAACCACCTCGCGTTGGCTATGCGTACCCACCGAAGTTGTTTCGTTGGTCATAACCACCTTGCTGCATGATTTCGTGATGTCTGTTATTCCCCTGTTCTTGAGGACGTAAAACAGGGGCTAACAGAGGAGGACTGTGAGCAACGTTGACAGTGTTGAGATGCATTGTACTCAGCTGAAACTTAGCAGGCATAGCTTCTTGAGCCAAGAGCTGTGATTCTAGATCTTCAAACGTGCTTGAATCTTTTCCTCTAAAGTAGGTGATGAAAGGACCATAATCCTCAGGTAGTCCTTTAAGACCAGTCCTTATGAGCTCTCGTTCAGAGAGATTTTCACCTGTTGCAATCAACGTGTCACCAAGAGCCTTTACTCGAGCTAAAAATTCTTCGATGCTTTTGTCACCTTTCTTGATACTTCTAAGTTCAGAACTAACTTGATTTGCCTTGGCTTTGGTTATAGAATCAAAATATCTATGGATCTTGTCCCATGCTTGATGAGATTGACGTACTCCAAGAATTTTGTTGATGATTTCCTCTGAAAGAGTTGATTGTAACCATGTGAGAAGCATCTTGTCAGTTTTCTCCCACTCCACAAATGCTGGATTAACATTTTCTGCATCGTGATCTGCTTCTGATTGATAACGAAGTGGAATTTTAGGATTGACAAGATAGCGTTCTAGTTGATGAGCTATAATTGGTGGTTCAACTATTTGCTTCCATAGGAGGAAATTCTTACTCGTCAATTTCACTGACAATTGAGTATTGAAGAGTAT